>VYZP01011581.1:25719-52493 GCA_013400635.1 Hypocryptadius cinnamomeus | reverse complement strand
ATATATATATATATATATATATAAAATCCCAAACATCTATACAGGCATGCAAACACAGGACCACTAGTGAAAATTAAAAAAAAACCAAAACAACCCAGCAGATTTAAAGCTATTGCTTAAAAGGCAGTAGTAGAAGAAGATGTATGCTCAAGGGAGGAAATTTCCATTGTGGAGCTACAGATCAAGGGAAGAAACAGGCAACACCTGATGGTGAGCTCTACTCCTAAAGAAATGTGGAGGGTCAGACTGGTCTTCATCTCCTTGGGAACAAAAGCCAACATTAAATGGTTGTGGTTATGAGATTTTTATCTGCAACAAGGAGGAAGATTCTCCCCCTGGCCACTCGTTGGGCTGGTCCGGTGTAGCTTAGCAAAGGAAATGGCTGAGAACCAGAGAAAAATAACTTTTTCTGTATCTTTGAGGATGATTCAGAGATGCTTTGAGACTGCACAAATACCTTATCTTCCAAAAGAGCCCAAAGGGATAAGAGGGATACGAGGTGAGGGTCATGGGAGAAGAAGCAGCAGGGGAAGGGAGCAGATTCATTTCTGTGGTGCCCACTGACAGAACAGGGGCCATGGGCAGAAAGTCTAACACAGGAAAATTTTCACTGTAAGGGTCCCAAGCATGGGAACAGCCTGCCCAGAGAAGTTGTGGAGTGTCCTTTTGCGGCCATACCCAAACCCCATCTGGACATGATCCTGTGCACCCTGCTCGAGATGAGTCTGCTTCTCACAGGGGAGGTGGGACTGGATGATCTCCAGAGGCCACTTCCAGCACCAGCCATTCTGTGATCTGTGTCCTTGGAGAGGACTTCTCTGCACAGCAGTGCTGCCTATTCCTGTAGGCCCACAGCCCAGAGAAACAGCATTCCTTATGATCATAATTTCCCCCCAAAATGAGGGACAGGGAATTCCCAAAGCTGTGGTGGAACAGACATATTAAAGGGCTTCAGTGTGTGCTTGTGTTCAGGTCAGATTACCTCACCACCAAGTTCAGAGGCTAGAAATGCTGAAACTGAAGTCTGGTAAATATATTATTGAGAAGTATTTTTATGCTACTGGTTCAGACAGAAAATAAGACATTTCAATTCTCTGAAAGCAAGTGTTTTCAGATTAAATGTCTATATGTGTGTATATTTAGAAAAAGGTATGATTGATACACTTCTCTGGTCTTACTTTCAGCTAAAGGGGAAGGACAGATTCTGCTGGAAGTACTACATTTATCTTTATCTTCTACCAGTAAAAGGTTCCACAGGGAAACTTATAAACAATTCTGTAGGTTAAAAGGGCTCCAGAGTACATCTAACATAACACTGATGGCCCAGACTGGAGAGCCATAAATGACTTCTCCCTTTCTTCCACATGTCCAAAAAGAAGTGCAGGAAAGTGTGATGCACCTATAAAAGCTTTGAAATGTGTGTGGCTTCTGAAAAGAAATATTTCCCCAGAATGCACCATGGAGTTGCATGGTGAAGAAATGGCTTGATACATTCATAGGATAGAATGGATAAAAGTTGTTTAAAACTGTTGATTTCTCTGCACCTCACTCCCAAGGGGTACGAAAAGCCAAAATAGGACAATGGGTGAAATCTGGCACTCTCTTTCCATAATTTTTTTCTAGTACTGACTTTGGGGCGCAGAGAGCAAAGTGTTTTTCTATTTGAATAACAGAATCATAGAATGGCCCGTGTTGGAAAGCAGGATCATCTCATTCCACCCCCTGCCCTGGGCAGGGACACCTTCAACTAGTCCAGGTCACCCCAAGCCCCATCCAACCTGTTTTTGAACACTTCCAGAATGGGACATCTCAACTTCCCTAGGCAACCAGGGCCTCATCAAGCCTCACAGTAAAGATTTTTTCCCTAATATATCCATGCCATCGGTGTAGTACCATTTGCAAAAGACATTAGTCAAATAAAATATAAGCCTATCTGATTTCTAAGTAGACAATATGATGATGACGATGATGCTACATCCTTCTTTAAGATTGTTTTCTTTCTTTTATAGTATCCTATTTTTGTGTGGCCTGATGGAAATAGTAGTTAGATCTCCACAGAAAATTTCAATACACCAGAACTTTCCAAACTGACAGGATCCTTCAGTCACATTCCTTTTGGTTTAGTAAAAATGACATTTTGTGTTGTTGTTGAGGCAACTTTAGCTTTATCCTTTTCAGAAGAACCAATTTCTTCGAAAGGACTGGATTGAATGTAAATCAGTGTCCTGAAGCAGCCTGCAAATTTTCCAGACATCTATTCTGACACTTTTCAGTTCCCAGGTGTCATCTCATGGAAAAAAAAAAAAAATAGCAGTAAAGATGCCTGAAGTTTGTAAACAATGACAAGAGGAACATCCTGACAGGAGGCTGTAATGTGATGTTTTTCTCTTAGTTATTTACTTGCTGAAGAGTGAGGTTTTTTTCCTCCAGTCCCTTCCACAACAGGAGGATCCTGCTCTGTGCATCACAAAAATATTCAACACTTACCTGCACAAAACAAGCAAAGGGAAACACATGGGGCTCCTGCCTTGGCAACCTCCCCTGCAAGAGGGACCTGCAGAGGCACAGTCCCACGTGGCAGAATTTTGTATTTCCCCCACCATTTCAATGCTGAAGCAACATTGCACATCCAGGTCTCTAAGTCCCAAAGATGATAGGAGCCTTTCCAAACTGTGGTTAGTGTAAGAAGTCCATCAATGATTTCGTGATAGCCAGGAAGTAATGAGTCAGGACAGTGATGGGTTCATTCAAGACACAGAAGGAAACAAAGTGTAGAGGTTTTCTCAGTGCTGGAGACAGTTGTGTGTGGGGCCTTGCTGTCTGTCAGGGAGATCCCAGCACTGGCTGTGCCACATAATTCCACCTTCAGGAGGAATTGAAGGACAACAGCCAGCTTTTCTCTTCAGGTGGAAGAAGTATGGATGCAAAGACACAGCCTGATACATCACAAACCATGCTCGTTGCAGGTATGTTGGACTAGATGGTCCTAAAGGGTCCTTTCCAACTCCAACCACATTGCAATTCTATGACTCCATGCTTCTGTGATTCTCTGATTCAATTAAATGTGCTTCTTTTCAACGTCTAACGAGTTTTTCTGGGTTGCTGCACCAGCTATGCCTTCAGCTTGCAGCCACTATCTTTAACTAGCTTTAACAGACCAGGGATTTTGCTTACAAATATTTCAACATAAGGCTTTTCAGTTGTTATGAAATGAGTCAAATGTGACTAGATAGAGCCAGCTGTCATGCAAGCTTCTCCCCATGCTTTTGCCAGGCTGTCACTGTGTGCGGTACCTATATACCACCATACAGCATCTTGGCTGTTACAGCTTTGTATAGCAGGGCTGAAGATACGAGCTGGCCCTGAATGTTTTCAGTCTTGAACAGCTGTATTATAGAGCTCCAAATATAGCAGATGCAAAGCAATTGTCACCTCAAAGAAGACATGTTGCACTGGTAAGTCAATGGCGTTACTAACAGCTCTGGGAGAAGTTAGATATTCCCCTTCTCTGTGTTATCTCTCTGTCCAAATCCCTGGGAGACCCTCACTATAGAGATTCACAGATAATATTTTAGAGCAACCAATTCAGCACTAGAAGTCTGGAGATGTTAAAGCTTTCATGATCCCAAATCCAGGTGTCATCTCATTTCAACACTGTAAGTGTTCAGAGTCACGTTCACTGGTCACGTTCAGAGTGACAGATTCACAAATAGAGAGATTTATTGGTTGCTGAAATAGAGTGAAGTTCAGAAACTGCCATTGATACATACACTGATATCAGAATAGATAAGCAGAGATATTACCAGGGAATAAAACTTATCCAGTTGGCCTCTTTATGGGAAAGGAGATGGGGACAGCCCACCAGCCATCCCAGGATACAAAAGTGGAGTCTCTTCTAAGCTCCCTTCCCTCTTCAGCTTTATTTATATCGTTGAGTGTGGGAAAAAGATAAAGTTTCAGCTGATGTCATTTCATGTTTAGGTGGAGTTTGAGTGTCTTGAGTGATGCATGTAAAGCATATACAGATTTTACCCACTAATGTGTGTAAGGATGTAAAAGGTAATATGTATTTTGAGTTAACGAAACAACGTGGTCATTGCTTAGTTCATTCCTTTGGCATAGTTCCCATAACTTCTATTGTTTAAACAGAGCATGACTGCAACACCTCTGTGCCACTCCATCCTTTGTCTCATTCCTTTCTCAGGGAAATACAACAAGCTTCCTGTGTTCCTCTTCCTCAAGTTGCACAGATTGTTTCTACTGAACTATTGCCAATGTGGACTTCTTCTTTAGCTCTGTCTTACAGTATTTTTCCACGGAGTGTGGGTTTGGTTAATGGAAACAAACATGCACATTTTCTGAGGTTAAGGAACTGCATCACCTTGTATCACTTTGGAGAATTTTTACAGACCTGTCATTTGGGGAACCTCGCAGAAAAACATGTGGGGTGATCAGCAAAAAAACAACCTCCTCTGCCCTAAAACCATACTTCAATGGATTTTATTTTGCACAGTTTCTTCTTCTCTGTTATTTTCTAAGACTGTAAATTCAGGTTCCATCTATGCTCAAATCCACCTGTTATAGGTGGATTTTTGCATAGTAAACCACCATAGTACATGACCAGTTATAGGTTCTTCACTCTTGAAAAAGGGACTGGTAGAAACAAAAATTTTGATTTTTAGGCCGTCACCACTGGTCTTACCAGATGGTGAAACAGCATAAAGACTGGTGCATCAAGTCTGTAACCCTGTCATAGGTGGTCACCAAATTTGTCAGGCATGATTTTGCCTTTGTTGACTGTTACCAGTCACCTCTTTGTTTTCCATGTGTATAATTTCCAAGAATATCTGCTCTATGATCTGCCTGGCACAGAGGTGAGATTCACTAGTACATAGTTCCTGGGGTCTTCTGCTTTCTCCTGGTTAAAAATGGATGTTATATTTCCCCTGTTCCAGTCATCAGGGAATTCACCTGGCTGTCACAATTTTTCAAAAGTGATGAATAGGGTTTTAGCAATTTCCTCTGCCTGCTCTCAGGACACACAGATGAATCTCATCAGGTCCCACAGACTTGTGCACCTTCAGCATCCTGAGATGGTCTCAAACCTGATCCTCCCTGACTCTGGGTTTAGGTTCTTCATTCCCCCAGTCCCTGCATTTGCCTTGTCAGGCTGGAGCACTTGCCATTGAAGAACTGAGGCATAGAAGTCCTTGGAAACTTTGCCCTTCATTTTGTTCAAGGCACCCAGGTCTCCTGTCTCCTTTCTGAGAGACCCCACATTATCCCTGGTTTTTCTCTTGCTTGCAACATATCCCTAGGAAGCCTTCCTGTTTTCCTTAACATCCCAGGCCAGACTCAGTCCTAAGTGGGCCATGCCTTCCCTAACCTTGTCCCTGACTTCCCACACAATTTCACTGCTTTGATTTGAAAAGACAGGTGTCTGCTAAGGAAGGCAGGAGCCTCTCTTGAAATGGAAAATGTAAAACTCCTCCTTCTGAATTGTTATAATTTTGAATTTAAGCAGGGCTCTCAGGCAAAGATATGAGAGAGGGAATAATAGTTCCTTATTAGGAGAAAAAAAAAAATAAAATGCAGTAATACAAAACAGCACAGAGTCAGGAGCTGACCCCCTGTGGGTCAGGGTGGTGGCACAGTCCCATCCCATGGTGGCTCAGCCCTCCTGCAGTGCCAGCTGTGGTTCTCCTGGAGCAGGGATCCTGGACAAGGGTGGAGTTCTCCTCTGAAGGTCCAGGGCTGCTGTAGATGGGCCTGATCTTCTCCTGGGAATGCAGTGGGCAAAGGCAGCTGAGGTTTTCCCAATGTCAGATTGTATCCAGGTAGGAATGCTTGGCTCCTCCCCCTGGGCAGAGCATCTCCCAATGGGATAATGGAATTTTATCAGTCATGCAGTGACACTCACTGGCCATTAACAGAAGATATTTTTCAGAGGGAGGATTGGTTTGTGGAAGAGATTAAAAAAAACCTGCCCCACCTGGTTTTAGCAGGTGGCCCATTTAACAGAAGATAATTGCCCCACCTCTAACAGATGGTGATAGAATACACACCCCCAGCCACATCTTGCAACCTAAGACATCCTCCCTGGACACTTTTCCTTGCTTCCACTTCCTTTTTTCTCTCCGAGTTTGTGCAGCAGCTCCATATCCTTAGAGGTCTCCAAGCCATTTTAATGAATTTCCTCATTTTTGGGACGCGTTGCTACTGAGCTTGAAGGAGGGTAACCTTTAAATTCAACCACATTCTTGGGCCTCTCTGCCCTCCAGGGTTCATCCCTATGGGATGCTATCCGGTGGGTCCTTGAAGAGGCCAACTCTGCTTTCCTGATGTCCAGGACAGGGAGCTCACTGCAAGCCCTTCTTGCTGCCCTGAGGATAATTTAGGTAAATTCAGGACTTCAAGCTCCAGAGCTGCAGTGGAGCAGTTTTCATCAGCACAGAGCAAAATCCCTTGCTTCCCTCACCTGCCACTTCCCCATGAACCTCTGAAGGCTGCTGAAACTTTTGTTCCTGCTTGATCCTGAAAACCAGAACTGCACTTCATACGCTGTTCAGGTGGAGTGGGCCAAATCCCCTGCTGGTGTAAACCAGAGGTAACACTTCACATTACACTACATTTACATTGACCCCTAGGAGCTTTCCCCAGCAGGAGATGTGGCCCTTTAGCCTTGGCACCTCTTAGAGTACACATATTAAAGAAAATACAACAGCAACAAGGAAGTGCATGTAGACCTGCAGATTTAAAATCTTTTCTTACCCCAAACAGAGCACAAAGGGAAAGATAAATGGCAATTTGTTGCAAGCAGGGAACAGTTGATAAATGTGTAGGGTTCATGATCTAGTGTAAGACATTTTCTTTTGCTTTGCCTGGAGAAAATAAAATAAAATAGAACCAGCTAACTAACAGCTCAGCCATTTTCCTCTACACCCAGCTGCCCTCACCTGATTTCATCATGGAAAGACTGGCTTACATGTGGGACACTGCTTATTCCCAGGTTCAGCTTCCTCAAGGAGGGCAGGTTGAAGATGCTGTTGTTGTTTCCTTTTCCTCCCCTCTGAAGTGCCTCCTTCTGGTGTGTCACTTTGGTGCTGCTCTTTTTGTGTATGTGGGATTTAATCTCCCTGCTCTGTGCACCCTCTTGGATGTCTCTAATGAGATCATTTGGGCTTTGGTTTCAGTTGACTCTTGTGGCCCCCAGGCTCAAAGGTCCAAAGAAAAAATCTAGGATAGATGAATATTTTAATTTTTTTTTTTTTTCGCTTTACTTGTTTCGTTGGGGCCTTTTTGTATATTTGTGGCAGATTTTGGGAGGGTTGGTCTTTGTTGGTTATTTTGAGGGAAAAAAAGATTAGGGAAAAAGACAAAAAGAAAATAAGTTTATTTTCATAT
Source organism: Hypocryptadius cinnamomeus (assembly GCA_013400635.1). Classification (NCBI taxonomy): domain Eukaryota; kingdom Metazoa; phylum Chordata; class Aves; order Passeriformes; family Zosteropidae; genus Hypocryptadius; species Hypocryptadius cinnamomeus. Next base: position 45,089 of record VYZP01011581.1, on the reverse strand, counting down.
GAAATTGAAAACGGGCTGTAACTGAAGTCTTCAATAATTTAGGAGATGGTTTGTTTTAGAAATCAGACTTGGGCTTTTCACTTAGTCATTGGAATACTATCGTGGCATTTCTTTCCAGCCCACATTTTATACTGCTTTTCTTTCTCTTTCTTCCCCTTTCAAGCCACAAAAATTTTTTTTTTTTGGAGAAGAATCTGGGGAAATTAATGGTACCCATCCTCTCCAAGGAGTGGTGGGATGTTCCCTTCCCACCCCTTCCCATTCCCCCATCCCTTTGGTTCCAGACCTGTTAGAGAGTTTCTGTAAGTCAGTACTGACTAAGGTCCTTGAGCATAATATATTGGGGAGTGAATAGAGTCCTCATCCCCATCCCCAGCTGACAGTGAGCCCGTCCTGGAAGAGGAGGTGGTAATTAGCTGTTCTGCTGGCATCCTTACAGGAAGAAGAAGTAGGGATTGATTGAGGTGTGTAGCACAAATTGCCTACTTGCCTCTAAAAGAAAGATCTGGGCGTTGTTTCAGGGTAATGTGAGAGCTGGTGCTGCTCCCATTCAGGCACTGTGGAGTGAGATGGATCTTGTGTGGTGCAAGCAAGCAGTGGTCCAGTGAAGAGAAGTTCTATAGGTGATTTTTGTCTGGTACGAATGTTCCTTTCAGCTCATGAATTATGCACGAGGCTCGCTCATTTTGAACACCATTCCATGCTCCCCTCTCAGCTTGGCTCAGCCAGCCCTGTCACGGGGCAAGGACGGGCCAATGTGACAGCGTGGAGCTTTGTGAGACCCCAGCCCCAAGCCCAGCCCAAGGATGCTGCCTCTCCCAGCCTCCTGCCCTGCCCAGCAAGTCCTCCCCATCACCACATGCACTGGGTGCAAATATACTTCAGAGAGCACAGGATGAAATGGCTGTGGCACCAGTTTGGCACTTTCCATGAACAACAAAATCACCCCAAAAATTAGATATATAATGAACTAATTTCGTGATCAAAGGGATTTTTTTTTATTAATAAAATTCTATTTTTTTTTGGTTGCACCTAATAAAACTCTTAATTTTTACCTCCAAAATATTTGTAGGTAGTGTTTATTTCCTGCCAGCTAACAATCATGGATAGAATGACAATATTGCAGGAAAATAGTACAAACCACAATGGAATCTCCAAAAGCTTGGCTTGCTTTAGCCTGTTTTCTGCACAGCAGGCCCTGCCTTTAATATCACATCTTAACAGAGAACAATTTCTCTGGGAAAAGCAGTAATCATGCAATTTGCTCACTGTGCCTCTGTATAGTTGCAGGCTCTCAATGGGAAAGGAGGCAAATAATTTGTATTTCTATTTTAGTTGGATGTAGCAGTGAAAGAAAGACACATTAGTGAAACCTTGAGATGTGTTCATCTTATATTTTGTTGTGGACCAACTTTCTCAACTTTCCTCATGCTCCGAGACACCTCATGTTAATGATTAAACTTCTCAAATGTGCAGTGTGGGAAAGGAGAGAAAACCAGATTTTTCCCTCAAGAATCCTTTGTGAAACCCAGAGGTGAAAGTGGTAAGGCAGGAATGCCAACAGGGCAACTTAAAGGTCATGCAGGTAACAGAAAACTTCTTGTGCCAAATGGTCTCTCTGATAAGGTAGCTGAGGTGACTCCCTGTATTGATGCTCCAGGTTGATGCTAATTTGGGTGGTATAGGCTAAACCTTTCAGCCTCTTCCTAAAAATTCAACCCCTTGGTTGCTGGCACTGGACAGTGTCCTGCAGGATGATTTTTCTCCATCCCAATCTACTCTGCCTTATAAATCCCACTTCCAGTCTGACAGCTCACTACCATGCCAGTGATTATATGGTTTCAAGACTATTTGAGCACAGCAAAGAAATAGAAATATTACAGAAAATCACCCTTGGGAGCACACAGCTGATCAGCACTGCTGGATGTTCGTGCCATAACTGGCACCTCATTGCCTCCAGCACTGGGACCATCTGGCTCCTGTGACCACAGAGGGCTGTAGACCCTCAGAGGGACATCCAGAGATGGAGGGGGAACACCCAGGGAGACAGAAATATTGGGGAAAGAGTGAGATCAACAGATGTGGTTAAAGTAATTACCTTAAAAAATCCCAGGTCCTTGTTACATGCTAAAATACTGAGTCCTGCCTTATCATTCACTTTCTTCTTTTAAAGTGTGAATTTAGTGCTGTGTGAAGTACCTGAGTGGTAGCTCTGGGGAGCTGAGGCCTATGTCCCTAGGACAGAGGGAAGAAATTGACAAGCTTTCCTTCACACAAACCTGCAAATGTGTCTCATCTCCAGCTGTGCAGCTTGCCCAGGAGCGATGGGGAGGAGAACCCCTTCCAAGTGAGGAAGCCAGGGGAATCCCACAGCTATTCTGGATCACAGAATCACAGAATAGTTTGGATTGGAAGGGATCCTAAAGCTAATCTTGTTCCACCTCCTGCCATGGGCAGGGACACCTCTCTCTCTCCAAGGGTGCTCCAAGCCCCATCCAACCTGGCCTTGGACACTTCCAGGGATGGGGCAGCCACAGCTTCTCTGGACAGCCTGTGCCAGGGCCTCTCAAAGAAGAATTCCTTCCCAATATCCCACCTAACACTACTCTTTGTCAGTGTGAAACCATTCCCCCTCTTCCTGTCACTCTGAAGTCCCTCTTCTGTAACCCCTTTACACGTAGGAAAGTAGCAATAAAATTACCCTGAAGTCTTCTCTTCTTCAGACTGAATGATCCAAATTCTTTCAGCCTTTCCTCATTGGGGAATTGCTCCATTGCTCTGATCACCTGTGTGGATACACAGTTCCCCCCCCCAGTGTAGGTGAGCGGCTGAGCACAAGTTGAAGCACAAAGTAGTTTAAGGGCAAGGTTAGCTGTTTTTCCAAGTCAGGAATAACAAGCTGGCTACATTTCTCACCCCTGGTCCTGATGGGTGGCTGGAGCAGATCCTACAGGGAGGTTTACAAGGATCCTTCCAGACCCTCATGATTTCACTGTACCCTGAGGGCTCGTTTCACACTGGTGTTACTTCCACTGGTGTGAAAACTGGTTATATTTGGGGTTGAAACATGAAGCTGATATATTTATTTTTCCAGCACGGCTTATCACTGCTTTATTAGCTCCAGCAGCTGCAAGAACTGGGCTGGATGGCAGCTCCTGTCGTCCTGGAGATGGAGCATTATCATTCTGCTACCAGCCACGCTCCACCCGGCCCTGTCAGCATCAGCCACCGTCACCCTCCCGCACCCCTCTGCTGTCTCAGGCTCTCTTTGAATCTCTCCTCGGCACTGCCAGGTTTTCCTGCGGGCAGTGGCTGTGGAACACTGGCTGCTCAGGCCTGAGCAGAGCCCCATGCTGAGCACTGAAGGGCCACATGCAGCTCGGCAGCCGTGGCCTTGGCTCCGGCGCTGGGGAGCGGCGGCGCGGGCCAGGGCTGGCACATGGTTCACATGAAATTCCCATGTTTTATTTCCCCTGGTTGTTTTATTAATGGCTGCTTCTCAGTAGACTTTCTGAGCTGTATTCACAATGCACGTGCTAGTTTAAACTCCAGTGTGTTCGCACCTCCACCTGCTTACATGGATACTGCATTTCCATGCCTTAGCTGTCCCTGGGTCTGATTTTTGCTGACTGGAAGCTCATATTTATCTTGAATTTCCACCAGAACCACTGAGGAGTTGTATGAACCCGAGAAAGCAGCTGCCACAGTGGTGTTGCATTGTCACAGTTTTTTTTTAATAACAACAAAATTAAGATAAAGTTTTGTTTCCTATCCAATATAGCTTTTGTAAAAGGAAATTATTTCCTGCAGCTTGAATACATCCTGTGTATTTGTGGTATCTTTTGTTTAATTTTTCTGCTTGAGATCAATTAATTTTTCCTTAGATCTTGTCCTAAATTGAACAGCTGCTTTGCTTTCTAATTGGGATATTGAGTGGAGGTTTTCAGAGTGGTGGGCAGCCTTGGCTAAGGACAGCACTGTGCCTTTTAGACATGAGGCACTGATTTTAACATTTCTGTATTACTAAGACCTCCCTTTAATTAAATTATGGAGAAGATTCAAAAATCAGTCATAATAAGTTAAATCCACATCTAATAGAGACCAATCATAGGATCACAGAATAATTTGAGTTGGAAGTGACCTCAATGATGATCCCATTCCAGCACCTTGCCATGGGCAGGGACACCTTCCACTAGACCAGGCTGCTCAGAGAATGGCTCTTACAATTGGATGTTATAATGCATGGTCCAAATAACATGCAGCCCTGAAAATACTGTGAACTCAGTTATGATTTTGTGATGCCTGACCCCTTTGAACTTTATAGTCTGCAGTCCTTGGAAATCTAATATCTGAGGAGATTCATGTCTGGTGCATAGAGTGGTGGCTCCTTGACTTCTGATGAGTAGTCTGCTTGTCTACAGCCTAAAAGTTTGTTTAAAGTAAAAGTAGATCTCTGATTATATTTTTTTTTAATGGTGGAAGGTTTTGTAGCAGCTGGCATGGAGACATTCCAGTGACTGAGAAAGGTAGATATGTTTATCAGGTTCATGATGCAGAGAGGAAATGCTTGTATAGAAATGTATGTGCTTGTTCGTGACACTTCAGGATCCTTATACTGAATAATAAATTCCTTACAACAAAACAGGAAAAGCTCACCAGACAATAATTACTTACCTTTTCCTGTTTTAAAATTATAAATTTCAAGTCCAAGCAGAATGGTGGGGCTCATTTTCTTGCTTACCACAGAATTTGTAATTACTCAATATTTCCTACACCAAGCTCTGCTATCAAAACCTTAAAAAATACCCAAAAGCATAGCAAAGATCTCCTCTGTCCTGGGCAAGGTATTCCAGTGGTTAATTACCTATATATGCTGTGGGTAGAAACTGACCTTTTTAAGTAGTGAAAATGCTGTAAGAGTCAAATTTTTAACTGCACTTTCCCATTCATTTGTTACAGAGTCTTTTGAAGAGGAATTTCATGTTAATTTAGTCTTGCGTAAATTTAATGCTTGGGGAAAATAGGAAGTTAATAGCACTGATTTCTTCCAGGTGTACAATGAAAATGGATTTGCAACATTAACTATGCTGCTATTGTGCAGTGTTTTAGAAATATGCTTCATTTACCATTAAAATGAATATTTTAGCTGCAGAGGTGAGCACAAAAGTATTTCTGAGCATGGCAGCACATAAAATAGAAGCTTTACACCATCATCTACTGTCAATGACTGCTGTTCCACACTGGGCACCTAATGTGAGAGTCAGACACCATCATCGTTAGGAAGAGAAGGGCTAAGAGCAGTTTTAAAAAATATCTAGAGGGAAATCATTCTGCAAATATCTTAAAAAAACAAAATCAAAAGCAAAACCAAAACAAACACAAAAGCACAGAACAAAATGAAAATCATAATCAGGAAAAGTATCTGAAATAACCAACAATCCCTTTGCAAGCAGGAGGGTGAGGAATTTGTAAATTATTAAAGTACCTTGCACTATTCTTTCTGAAGTAAAATGTTGCTTAGCTTTTCTGTCATCAGATAGCTAGTTTTATTGTGCATAGAAATAAATCTACACCACATCTCTGCCTAGAATACTACACTTGAATGCGGTCTGATAGCTATGCTAATTGCATCTCAAAAACAAAGGACGTGACATTCAGACATGGCCGCTTCTTTTTCTCCGGTCCAAATGAACAAGTACCTAATCAGAGTTGGTTAGTAGGTAACATTTTTACACTGAAAAATAATTTTTACGTGTTCTTTATTACTTATCCTGTACTGATATTTCAAGTTGAAAAATCAGTTTATTTTGGAAACTACACAGGTGCCATATTAAGAAATGCACAGTCTGAGAAAAGCAGTTTACAAATCCATATGGTCTATTTGGATATTGAATGAACCACTAATTATCCTGCAACATGTCTTACTAGCAGATGCCTGAGGAAAAAATGTAGGAAAAAATCCCATTCAGCTTCCTTAGGTACTTTTTGAGCCAGACATAGAATTGACATTAGTTTGTTCAATAGCCATCAATGGACCTCGAAAACACAAATAATTAGGACAATTTATCTGAAGATAGCTTCTTTTACATATCTATGAATTAATATCTTTGGGCTACAGATAGAAAAGCAGAAATCATATGAAACTGATTGAACATAACATCAAATCCTATGATGAATAATTATTTTTGAAAATAAAATAGGAGACACAAAATAATAAGATGAGGCCAGCAAAAGCAGTGTGATTAAGGAAAGTATACAAGACACACTGATGAACAGGACAAGAGATACCTCTTGGAGAAGGAAGCACACAAACAAAATCTCCTGGAGAACATGTACAACAGAACTGATCGTGGCCAAGAGCATAAAAGATTTCCTAGAAGACAAGGTTTTCTCGGAACTCATTTAGAGAATGTGTTAAACCATAAAATGAGCGCCAGCTTTGCTATACATTTCATGAGGAGAGCAGGAAAATGTTCCAGTAAAAATCATTTGAGGCATCTTTGCAACAGCCATGTGAGTCTATAATTGTGTCAAAGCTGTTAATCCTTGAGTGAAATGGATTGAAGCTTTTCATCTTCCAAAGGCTGATGCTGTCGGTGAGACCTCAGCTGTGTCCACCCAAAACCACCATGGTCACTAGGATGTGACAGGCATGAGGTGTGATCGTACCTTTGGCACCAATAGGACACTTTTTAAAAGGCAGCTAAGGAATCAAAGTCCAAATGAAAATTCTGTGATATGAATAACTAAAAACTTACCAATATTTTATTGCCAATGAAGTTCTGCAGTTCAGCGTTGTAAGAGTTTGAGTAATAAATTGAAGTATAAAAGGGTAGATCTGTCTGCTAAGATTGAAAATTACGTGAAGGTGAAGAGAAATCAAGGAGACCAATCACGCCCTGAGATTTAGAATTCAAGCTGATCTTATAAAAACTGGTGTAACTAAGGAAAAAGGATGCATTTCAGGCAAAAGATTAGGGAGGAGCTGTACAGCAACAACAACAACAACAATAACAACAACAAGAGTCATTCACAAAATTTCACAATGGAGAATGAGTGATCCAACCCTGCAGAAAATACCTGTCACAGCAAATACCAAGCTAAACAAATTCAACACCATTAGTGGTGATTAAAAAAAAAAAAAAAGATAGTACCTTACTGGGATGCATAAATAGAAAATAGAAGAAATGAGGCTGTCTCATGAGCACTGTTGAAACTTCAACAAATGGACAACTTTGATCAGTTTTGATCCTTACAAATGGAGGAAGCTTGGAACCAAGTGGAGGCTGGAAAAATTCAGGATAGGGTAACAAAAATGATCTGGGGTTTGGAGACTGGAACATCTGGGAAAAATTGAAACAACCAAAGTTATTTAATTTATAAAGAGACCAGGAGTAGACATCATAACAATTTTCAAGCACATAAAAAATACTGTGTTAGGAGGAAGAAGTAAAGCAAAGCTGTTGTCCTTTTTCCTAGGTGTGGGATGAGTAATAATGGGCTGAAATTGCAGCAGGATTTTTCATAGTCTAATAGCAGTGGGGGATTTATTACTGTATTATATTACCTAGGGATGTTGTGAAAGTCTTCAATAGGATGTAAGGAAAACATCTGCATGGATGACATAATAGATTCAGTTCTGTTTAAGGCATGGGAATGGCCTAGGCAGTCTTTTTGTGATGCTTCTTTTTTTTTTTCACTCTCAACCCTATAACTATAATGGAAATGGAAAATCAGGCATTCTACAAGAGAGATGAAGTTGACAATTTCAGTGAGTCATTAGATCAAAGATGGATATCCTACATCTTAGAAGCTGAATATGATCTAGGACTTTATGCATGTTGCTTGTCACCCTACTGTATTTTGGGGATATGATGGGGTTATGGAAGAAAAATAATGCGTACATTAATAGGAGAGTCAAGAATGGTGTCAGAAAATACATAGACCTCACAAAGAAAAGAGTTTCTTATAAAAATGCATATTCAAACTCTCTAGAGTCCATGAATGTTACTGAAGTATAATAGCCCAGTGAAACAACCCATTGCCAAATTCTTAATTGAACTAATAGCTGAAAAAGTGGCAGTAGTGGCAATTAATCATAAAGGTTTTTTCTCATACTTCCAGTTTTTTCAAGGGAAACAAGAGTTCCATAAGGTCAAATCTCCAACAAAACTACTTTTGTTGGGGAAATGTAGCAAGACCATTTGTCAAAATTGAGAATGCTCATTTTGGCTGAAACTAAATTACCTAGGGATCCAAAGAATGATGAATTTACAGATGGTTGATGTCAAGGCAAGTTGCCAGATTCTTTTCCCTGGCCTTTTCTACAGGAACAAAACAATGTTGAATTGATACCTCGAGCACCTTTTCTCTTTGCTCAATGCATCTAACAAATAACAGGCAAATAAAGTAACATATGGTCAATATAACTAAATAATCAGGACATGTGATATACAACCCAGTATGTGCACATTTCCCATTATAAATGCTTTAATAGTCATTTTTAGAGATGGTATGTTTTTTTCTATGTATGATTAATTATAAAATAATTATCCTCGCATCTGAGAATGGGAAACAATAATTGGGCCATAAAATCTAAACAAACACAGAAGCTGTTGCCATTTCTTTAAATCACATCTAAAAGTATTTAGTGCAGTGGTAAAAGAGATCCTGAACCAGCCATCACAGGTGGTCAAGGTAAGCCAGCAATTATAACAGCAAATACTACTGAGTAGGTGGTGTACTGATATCCTAACCAGTCACGTTTCTATTTTTGGTGGATCTTGCATTAACATAACAAATAAAATAACTGAAATTAAAGTATAAAAACTTGTAAAAAAAACCACACAACCCTGCATGGTTGTGTAGAAAACAGTCAGTGAATAAGCAGTCCCTGCTGAGGGACTATCCAGGACTAATTTTTTCTGACTGCACACTTACCCTGTGTTTCTCCATGTCATTACATATCAGTAGTGAATCATAGAATGGTTTGGGTTGGAAGGGATCTTAAATACCATCTTGTTCCACCTCCTGTCATGCACAGGGACATCTTTCAATATCCCAGGTTGCTCCAAGCTCTGTCCAGCCTGTCCTTGGACATTTCCAGGGATCCAGGGACAGCCACAGCTTCTCTGGGCACCCTGTGCCAGGGCCTGCCCACCCTCTGAGTAACGAGCTTCTTCCTGACATGCTCTATAAGAAAATGTCCCCCAACCTGGAAATATTTCACTCACTGACATTGATAAAAATCTTGAAATTGGAACAGAAATACAGTGGTTACAAGTGTAAACCTCTCATGTGAAAGCATGGACACAACTAATTAGTTCTCAATGAAAGGCTTATGGTCTTCATTCCCAAGACATTCCTGAAACCCTTGGGGTTGGGCCACATAATTACTTGGTTTGCCTTGTATCTGACCTGTTTCTTTTCCCATCTAGATCACAAAAGTCTGTGAAATCATCCTCTAGAAGCATATGTATAAACATTGACAGAACTCAGTACATAATAACAACACTTAAAAATTGCTAGAATGTGAACTATGGTATACAGATGCTCAAAATGTCCTGTTATGAGTCAGTCCATTCCAGCCACTGGCATTTCTGGATAAAACAAGACTTCAGGTGCAATGTTACAGTGAGATTTTGGGAAGCTAAATCCTTTTTTCTTTACATACAATGTCTGTTCTCTGTCTTGTGTACTGGGCATGTGTGGGTGCAGGTGTGTATGTCTGCGTTTTTTTAATGGGAGGCAACAGCTTTTACTCTCATGGATATCATGGGTAAGAAGGCTTGTTTTCCAAAGATAACTCTAATATTTAAATCCAGTCCCTCTGTGAGGGAAATCTGCTGCTTCCAAGTACAGAATGGGAGGAGAGACCTTTTCATGAATCCAAGTCTGTGATTCCTACAAAGTTTCATCCTCTCTCCTTTCTCATACTAGCTCAAGGGGGAAAAAACCCCACAACAAAAAAACCCAAACCAAAACAAACAAACAAACAAACAAACAAAAAACCAGAAACAAAATTAAAAAAACCTCCTCACACCCAGAAAGGAACCTCACAGGGTGTGAGTGAAGCTATTTATGCAAGGTCAACATCTCTAATGGCAGAGACATTTCATACACTGTGTTTATAAACTATTTTGAATTTGGCCAAGCCAATCACCTAGAAAAACCCTTTCCTAATGAAAAATCAGATAAAACCTCCACAAAGAAATCCTAATTTCCTGGCGTTCCCTCTTCTCAGGACTGTGTCAGGAATGTCAGGAGTTTTCTTTATTAGGTTTGCTGTAAACCTCTAAGATGTCCAGGGGTCCCTCTGTTAACTCATTTTCCAACCTTCCCAGTGCAACCAACAAACTACTCACAGGCAGAAAGTGGATAAAGGATTAGGTGTGTGTTATGAAAGTGACTATTTTTTACTGTGTCCTCACTTGAAACAAAAGGGATTGAAGTGAGCTGATTTTCATGAAAAATATCAAGTCCAACGCAGAGATCAGTTTACTCATGACAGCAATTATCCATGACCTTCAGAATTAGCCCTGCTCTCATTTTTTCATATTTGGGCCTCATCTTACACCTGGCCACTTTCCAGTTTCTTGTATTGATCTTGCTAGCACTTGAAACTTATTACAGCTGATAGCAAAATAACTGTTCTTATTCCCTAGAACATCACAGCCTATTTCTGTGGGCAAGCCTTTGTTACTCTTCTTTTGCTCCAGACATGCAATACTCTGAAAATACCACTTCTGCCTTCAAAACCAAACCCAGGTGTCTTTATTGAACCCACTTGTCCAAACTCCTTTTCACCTCTAATTTTAATTGAAAAAGTGGTGCCTCAGTGTTCCAAAACCACAATGCAGTTTTTCTCCTAAGCTTATAACTGAACATTTCTTTCTGTTCCCCTGCTCTGAAAGCCTGGTGTCGGGATGACCCAGTAAAGGCCCTGAGAACAATGTGGTTCGGAGGATGTTCCACAGTGAATGGGTGGATATAAACTTTTGAGTGAGAGGCGTGTAGCCTACATAGGCACAGAACAGCACAGAAAAACAAGCTCTGCTGCTTAGCTCTCCCTTCTCCAGTTTTAATGCCTTGCCCTCAAACCTCAGCCCTCTTATCTGCTTTTACAGCTTCTCACATTGCCCCTGTCAGTTCCACTGAATAAATGATGTCATCCTTGTCTGCTTGAATGTTTACTTCTTTCTGCACTGCCTTTGGCACACAATACTCTTCCAAAAACTAATCCATCCTGAAAGCCATTTTTCTTTTCCTTCCGATCCACCCTCGAGGCCTGCAGTAAAATGGCAACTGCAAGTGGCTAAGCAGATGCTGAGGACGTAAAAGCTTTTTTTAAAGTATCTGCCTCCCGAAGCCAGCTCTGTAACCTCAAAGCGAGCACCTCAACTAGGAAACTTGAGATAGGTCTGGCTGCAGAAGGCAGAGAGGAGAGATGATTAGTGCTAGCTGCTGAACAGGCGGCTTTCAAACCTGCTCAGGGCTGGTGAGCGTGACTGAGAAAGCACCGCAGGCTTCACGCCTTGGTTATCTCAGCCGGAGCCTCAGGGACACACCGCCCACCCCGCCCGGATCAAAGACCACAGCCCCCGTGGAAAGAAGCCAAGGAAACTTTTCCTGCACAATGGAAGGAAGCAGTAGCAGCAGCTGTAGCTGGTGCCATGTGTTTGTGCACCAGCTCACTGGCCGGCTCTTCCGCTGGCAAAGAGAAGCGACAGATCCGCCCTCGGGTTTCTCCACACGCCGGAGAACATCCAAGGCTTGGCCATGCTTTGAAAGAAAAAAGTAGGAAAAACTTCCTCTGGCAGTCGTCTGCTCAAACAGACGTGAAATAAAACCATCACCCTCAAAACAACCCACCAGGAGAAACCAGGGAGGGAAAGAATTTTTGTGTGAGTGTAGATGATTCCTGACCAGGCAGGGGGGATGTGCTGAAATCCAGGGTTGCAAACCTGGGAGCTTCTAAGGAATCCATTAGATACTTGAGGTGAGGTGTTGGCTTGGAAGGGTGTAGCTTGCCAGGGGCTGAGGTCACAGGATTAGTTCAGTTTTCTCCAGGTTTATATAATTTGTCTTTTGAAAGAATGGAGGAGGTAACCAAGGTTTCCAGCATTCAGTTTCCTGAGTCTTCCTGCTCTAACATGCAGCTACTTACTATTTGTAAGTGTGCCACTGCTCTTTGGAGGACTGTGTATTTATACATTGTCTAGTATAATGAGAGTGCCACTAAGTGTTTTGGGAAGGATTAATATAAAGTGTATGAGTAATAACATGAGAAATGAAAAAATGAATGAATATGGAGCAAAAAAGCTGCTTCTGTCCTGAGTGCTTTTTCTTCTTTATGAACTCTGCTGAACTGTGTGATTCAGTGCAAGATTCTCAGTGTGGTCTTCATTTGACACAGCATAATCTGACAAGAAAAAAAAAAAAAAAAGCATTTTTTCTTTATCTTCTTACTTACATGTACCAAAAAGCCACCAAGTGAGCCATTCAAATAAAGTATACTACTTACCCTTAATTGAATTTACTGCTTTCAATATAATTGCAGATTCAGCACCATTATTTAATTTCAGGCTTTAATGAATGTTGTCAGATCTCCTGAAGGGATACACATGAGGCTGATGAACTGGCTCCTGGTTCACTTGTTCTGTGTAGTCTCAAATTTCATTTAACTAAAGAAAGGTTTCTTCCTTTGACCTATATGACACATCTCTGAACATCTTTCTGTGTTGCACCTGTAGGAAAAAGGATCCCCTGTGCATGCAGCCCCCTCACACCTTCAGGGTCATTGCCAGCCTCTTATTTTTCCTTGCAGCTTCTGTTCCTCATCACAGAAGCAGAAGAAAACAAGTTCTGCAGGGATTCAATTAGTGCAATGTCTCCAGGTGTATCTGCCTGATTGGGATGTCATCCAGGTCTGCTGGACTTGGGGTGGAAAAATAGCACAGCCTCTATTCCCTCATGGAGGCATTTCCTGATTTATCAGTGCAATCACTCAAAGCCTCCCTGCTCCCCCCCATTATCACCCCTCCACTGAGCTGATTCATGGCCTCAGTTTTGGGAGGTGATAAGGGCACCTGATGTATGGGAACTCACAGTACTGCTGCACAGGGCAGGCATAGATGTGCTGCTGAATGTGATAATAAAGGTAGTTAACAATGATTAATGAGAAAATATTTTGGAGCTATATCATGGGGCCATTCCCCATTTTTTTTAAAGGACACATTATTATCAGTTTAGAGATCAAATAAATGTTTGTAAAAACCTTCTTGGAGTTCTGATGATAATTAAAGCTTGACTCACCATTATCTCTATGACCAACTAAACCAGTCAGTGTCTCAGAAAACAACCATGAATTTTTGTTTCTCCTTCTCTTTGAAGCCATAAGCATTCCTAATTTTTCCTTCAAAAGACAAGAAAGAAAATAAATATTCTCAAAGACCATAAATTATTTCTCCTAGAGTATTAAGTTTTTTTCTATAGCAATGTTATCAAGAATCTAACCTGCTTATATAAATAGAAGATAATAACCTAATGAGAGAAAGTTGGGATCAACTATAGCAAATGAATTACTTTTTTAAAGTGAATTGAGCACAAATTATGATATGGAATGAGGGAGCAACCAACTGCTCATCCTTTTCATCACGCTATGCCACTACTAAAGAGAACTGGTTTAAACAAGAGATTAGAGCTAATAAAAGAGATAAAAAGGAGGGGAAAAAATATTGATAAGAGTGGATATGTGGAATAAATATAAGCAAGAGGTAAGGAGTGGGAAAAAAGAGTATTGGAGAACAATGAAACACTAGAAAGGTATATATATGTCATGCTGCTTCTAAGTCCAATTAAATCTCACAGATAAATTGAGAGAAGATATGACTCTAAATCTGCTTGTAAGTTATAAATGTATGTTCATTGAACAAAATCTCCAAGGCAGTGCCAACCTAAATACCCCTTGGTGTGGAGATATTAGTTTAGATCACAACAGTACAACCAGACTGCATGACTCTGTCCCTTAGGTGAAGTAATTAAATACATAATTACAGCGTTTCTGATTTCAGAGCTGGCTCTCTTGATGCATACATAGCCTGCAGTCATTTCACCACGCTCTTTATGCAGATAACTAGATCATGTTGGACATATCTGCTGTCCATTTCACTGGGATTACTTGGAACTGATTGAAAATCAGAACCTTTTAATGAAGAGTTCAGAAATTTAGCAGTCAGAGCTTGCTACCATAGTGAGTCTTTACTATAATGATAAAAGAGGTTAACAAATATCTGTAAGAGCTCCAGGGAAAACAGGGATTTATTTACCCTTCAGTCAGCCCATGAAAACAAGAAGTTGTGTTTGTGTAGAGCAAGAACAATTTCACTGTGTGGCTTCCATTTCATCACACACTGCTTGTTACTCAACAAATTGAACCAACTACAAGATAATTCAGAAATAAAGACACCTGCTTTTAATGGGTTAATGTTAACAAGTTAAGAAACATCTGCAGTAACTACTGGTCATAGTTCATGTTCATAGAATATCCTGAGTTGAAAAGAACTCACAAGGATGAAGTCCAGCTCCTGTCCACCCCAAACACCCCAACAATCCCACCCTGGGCATCTCTGGCAGTGTTGTCCAAGCTCTCCTGGAGCTCCGGCAGCCTCGGGGCCGTGCCCATTCCCTGGGGAGCCTGGGCAGTGCCAGCACCCTCTGGGGGAAGAACCTTTCCCTGATATCCAACCTAAACCTCCCTGGCACAGCTCCAGCTGCTCCCTGGGGTCCTGTCACTGTCACCTGAGAGATCAATGCCTGTGCCTCCAATTCCCTTCATGAGGAGATTGCAGACCATGATGAGGCTTTTCCTCACCCTTCTCTTCTCCAGTCTGAATTGCTGCTCTTGCTAAAGAGCATGCCCATTTTCCCTTCAAATATTTTTCAAACGAAATATATCTGAGAATCACAGGAAATTCAAAAGTGTGAGGAAGATCAGCAAACTTCTGTAGATAAAAGGAATAAAAATTACTGAGCAGAACCTTACTGTTATTTAAAACACTCTCCTCATCCTGTTTTAATCATAGCCATGCAATCCAGTTCTGCCAGCAATAGTGTGTTGGATGTTGTCATCTCACCTTCTTGGAAGCACTGGACAGGTGTGTTTTCTGAGCCACTATCTCAGCCCAATCTTATGCACTTTTGCAAAGATTTTAAAAGAACTTTTTTGGATGAAAGGAGTGCTGATTGTCTCTTTCTCACATCATTAGCTGCCAGTCTGTAATGATCCAAGCTGAAGGCATTTCCCTGCCAGGGAATTTGTTTAAATTTAAAATTAAACTTTAGCTACGATGTTGAGACCCAAAGCTGATGCTGATGAACTGTTTGGATGCTGCCACTCCGTCATTCAAGTATGATACATGTTGCCTTTGTACTGTCTTCAAACCATGTTCTAGTTGAGCATCACCCCTGTCTCTGACTACAAATAAGAAATTCTCCTTTTCTTGTATCAGGTATTTTTCTATAATTGAATATCTCTCTCTTATCAGTGACAAGTCTTTTCTCAGGGAGATGCCTGCCTTGAACATCCCTTGGAAGGATCTTTGTGTGTATTTGCAAGCAGAGTGCTGTTAACCATTGTTTTCTCACAGAAACTGCTTTGAGTGTTGGGTTTAGTGTCTCTGACACTCACGATCTGTCCCACAGGAGACATAAAAGTGTCATTTTGGGTAAAGTACACTGCAGTTTTATTACAGGAAGCTTTGTATGCTAGATTTTTTTGTTGTTACCAAAGAAAAGGAATTAAACCCCCCCCCCCCCACCGCCCCGGCTTGATTTTGTTTCTGAAATCTCTCAAATTTTCCAGTAAAACAATGTAATGGAATTAAGAACCATGGACCCATTCAGGAGCCTGGAATCTCAGCTGATATATGATGCCACTGATATACACTGTCAACTCTCCTGGGACTCTTCTTCACCTTGGTTGTATTTCTGCTGCTTCTGACCTGCTGCTGCCTCTCTTCTCCAAATTGGAATGTAATATCACCCAGAAGCTCCACTGAGTGTCTCCTGTCACAGCACTGCCTCAGTGTTGAGTTGGATAACAAAATAGTAAATAAATAAACCTGTTTTATTCAGAAGATCTGATGAGTTTCGACATAATTTTGTGTCTCAGCTGACCCTGGGTAAATATAGTTTCTCTTATCTCAACTTGAACATGAGCAGTCCCAGCTGCTTCTCTAAAGCCTGAAAGAGATGGCTTGGAGATCACAGACAGAAGCAGCAAATGGGAATGAACCCAGAAACCACCACAATACAAAGCAGCAGAGGTGGAACTGCAAAGGAAGAGTCTTTTTGGTCCTGTACGTCCTGTACTTCTGCTGCTTTTCCAGTGCAGCTGCTTTTTATCCTCCCCTACTAAAGAATCATACATTGCAGTGTCGCTGCATGAGAAACAGCTCCACACTCCTTGCTTGGCCTGGGGTCCCTTTTTCTGCTTTTACAACAGTCAGAAATTAATGCTGTGGCTGGTGGCTGGGTGCTGTGCAGTTGGCATCCAGCTGGGTGCTGCTCCGGAGTTTCCTCCTCCCCTCTCTCAATCCTTCTGATGTATTAAAATCTGGGTGTTTATTCCAAATCATCAGACCGTGTCATTTAACAGTGGTTGGCAAGTTTTATTTATTAATTTTTTTCCAACAAAAGCCTGCAAGGCAACAGAAAAGTAAAGCGTAAAATACATTTGACTTAATTGGCAGCAGCAGACTGCATGCGTCAGAAGGAATTAACCTCCAATAAAGCAGGATGTGCAGGAAACACAATGTACTAGTTTGATATGGTCATTCAAAGCTACCACTTCCTGAAACAGAGGCAGAAACAGGTTGGCTAAGCCTGCAAGGGGCCTTTGGGTTGATGTGCGTGCAACAGTTCTCAGAGGTCCCACACATGCCTCTCCAGAAACCTAGCGAGATGGAATTGAGGATCTCCAGCTGTGTCAGGGTTTTCATGCCCTTTTTCACCTTCAGTGTTTGAATCCAAGGCAGATGGAATAGCATTTATTCTTCCCCTTCTGTGATTCAGCCTCAGTGTCCTCACCCAGTCTATGATCTGAATATTGAAGCAGCAGGAGCAGACAGATATAATTTCTGGGACAGCCTCATCAGTGAAGACATAAAGAGATGGCTGATCCACAACTGCATAGTTTGCATCTTCAGAAACCCACCCAGTGTGAACAGACCTGTCTTGAGGACTATTTATAGAAAAGAAATTATTTAATGGGGGTCTTGTATTTTTTTTTTTTGTGTGTTAATGGAGGATGGACAGAAACATATGGCTGCTGTAAAAAAGGACAAAGGAACCCGTGCCCTGGTTTAAAGATTCATTTTAACTTTGCTGTGTAAGTGACATGGACTCATTTTTCATGGTTAAAAGAAATAAGGAAAGAAGCTGACTTGGAGACAATGCCCTGTCATTAAAGTCTTGATAAGGATGTTCTCTCATACAAGTTGCACATCTCCAGCAAGGAATTCACATTGTTTTGGTAATGTTAGCACATAGTCCTTCGATGTATGCAAGGACTACTCATGGCAAACTGAGGCCTGGGGGTAGGAACACTTTGTGAGATTGTTTAAAACAGAAGTCTATTGATTCCTGTTTCCACTCAATAAAATAATTAAATTTCATCTTGGCCGATGGGACTAGGTGTTGGAACTGGAAGCCAGGTTCATTCTTGTAAGAGCAATTAATCATCTACCTAATTTTAAAGTGTTTAAATCACATGGGTATCAGTGGGACTAAATGAAAGCTTAAACATACATTCTTGTTTGTATTATGTCCTGAACTTCCATAAGCATGATAATGAGATTTTTCAAGTTAAGAAGACAGTGGTTCAGATCCCAGAGATCTGATTTCTCTACTGCCCCTTTTTTTCATTACGAAAAGCAAAATCATTCTTGGCTGATGTGGTCTGGACCCTCAGGGTCACCACGGCCATTCTGGAGATGACATTCTGGTGAAACACCATTTGAAAACAAAGCAAAACAAAAAATCTTCATGGTATCCTGAGCAAAAACATAATGACTGGCTCACAGTCAAATTCTTCAATTTTTAATTTTATTCAGACTTTTACAAAAATCACCAAGATCCAAGTTTTGGGAAGTTTGGATCTAAAAAGCTGCTCCACTAAAACCTTGAGCTCTTTTTGGAATATTTAGAAAACACAGAGGCATGCGTGGGACTTCAAAATGGAAGCACCCAATAGCACTGTACAATCTGGATGATATGGACTGGTTTCTCTTGCCTTCTCTAAAAAATGGGATGCTGTAGTGGTTGTTCTTGGGCACAAAGTTCTCTTCATCCCCATGGGAAGGTAAGATAATGAGACACCTCTCAGGTGTAGGTGTTTGTTCCTCAGCTGTTGGGGGCAGGTGTTCAATCTGCCCATGAAAATCACAGTATCATGGAGTGGTTTGGGTTGGAAGAGACCATGAAGATAATTCCATTCCAACCCCCCTGCCCTGGACAGGGACACCTTCCACTAAACCAGAAGCTATGGGATCAACCTAAACATTATCACGTTATCTCTGCAGTAACTGAGGCTCAGTCCATTCCATCAGAGAGTGCGTCTCCTTGAGTTCTCGTCTTTGCAGGCAGGATTCTGTACAACTGCTGTCTTTACTGTCAGACCTTTGCTGTAATTTGCTGATTCCGGACCAGAATTTTGGGAAACTGCAACTATCAGTAATTCAAGCAAAGACAGTTTTACTTCTTGCAGTAGCTATCTATTTATCTGCAGTTTAAGGAGAGAGAATTGAGGCCTAATGGTCACTAACTGTGCCCTGATGGTAGCTGCTTAATGAGGATAAATGAGGAGTGCTGTGTCAGACACTGGCAATAAAGTCCCAGCAAGCAAGCAGGCTGCCTCTTCCATCTTCTGTATCAAGATCCATTTTTATACTCTCTCCATGACCTAGATCTTTATATCCTCCAGCCTCTCCCTCCTTTTGGTAAATGCCCTTTTGTGTTTCTGAATGCATTTCTTCCCCTTCAAGTGGTGCTGTTTTATTTTTTCCTGTCTTCAAGAAAAATAAGCACTGCCCTCCTTTGCCACTGGCTTCATTACAGCTCTGCCACATTATCATTTGCTTCCCTAAGAGATCTCTCACTTTTCATCCCTTCTCTAATTGTGTTCTTGCCATGTTCTGAAAAGGCTCACCACAGATGCTTTTCACATGCTCTCTTCCTTGCCTTTGCCTTGCAGAGGTTTTCACAGTTCTCCTCTTTAAACTAATTTTGTGCTTGATATGCTAGCTCTCTGAGAATATAAACAGGAAAAGTTTATATTTAAAAGGTTTATATTTTTATATAAATTTATATTT
>VYZP01011581.1:5843-25665 GCA_013400635.1 Hypocryptadius cinnamomeus | reverse complement strand
TGAATTCTAATTTTATTTATATTTTAAAATTTAATATTTAAAGTTTATAATTTTTTAATTTATAAAAAGGCAGGGCAAGTAGAAGACACCAAGGGCTGTTAGGGTGCACACATAATATTGTGGCATGCTAAACCAGGGAGAGGTGGTAAGAGTTTTGCTCCCTTTGAATCAGTGACAAAAAATTGTATTAATTTGATTGGAGCCTTATTTGCCAACAATATTTTTGGGACAGTTTGAGAACTACCAGGTCTGATCATAGATGGGAGTGGGATGGAGACAGGTCAGAAATTTTTCTGCCTTATGAAAGATTCTCAGGGACAACCAATTATACCTGTGATATTTTCTGGAGCAGGTAACCTGGAAAAGTACAGAGTGAATAGGGTCCCTGCTCTGTGCTTTCCATCACTGACTGGAGGATGTCCACAAGGGGGTAAATCCTGTGAGGAAAACTGGTGCCATACAAGATGCACCTATTTCAAGCATTGCAGAAGAAAAACCTGGGCTTCCCATGAGCCTGACTCATGCAGGACTGAGGCACTCCATGATTTTTAGGACAAGGAAATTTTTTTTTTCTGATTATTTTTGTAGCACAACAGAATCATGAGAAGTAGCTATTGATACTTAATTTAACTTCCTCGAGCATAGAACACCCTTTCATCTTTTTCCCAAGGACTCTCCAGTTCTTTTACCCTCTTCCTTCTACCACAGCTCTAATGAAACAGTGATGAGTTGGCTACTTGAGCTGGTGAACCAGTTTCCAAACACTTGACTCTTTAACAAAGGCCCATTTTCTCAATATGACACTTCTTACAGGCAACAAACAACAGGAGTTTATATTACATCCTTCTATCAGGAGCACTCCAAAGCCACTTTGGGATGAATAGTTTCCACAAAGAAAATGAAAGCAAGTCTTTTGCTCCTGTAAACTGATTTAACACATTTGAAACTGATAGCACAGCTCTGCATAAGATGAGAATGTGAATCAGCATGTCTTGCTCTGTGTTACAAAGAAAGTTGGTTGTCATAATGAAATGACTTATGATTGCACTAACATTTTGTCAAAGCCCTCCTACAACTCCTGTGGTGCTTTCACACCAGTTTTTCCTGCAGATCCCAGTAAAAAATTGCATAGACCGTTTGATATGCCACTCTTCATTGTAATTTCAATGCTTGCTGTTAGCTCTTAACCCCCTGTGTTAGTGCACCAGTGATGTGGTTCATGAATTGCTCATAAAAGGCCAAACATATATTTTTTTATGTTGACATCTATGCTTCCCTTTGCTTTCTAGTGCACCAGTGATGTGGTTCATGAATTGCTCATAAAAGGCCAAACATATATTTTTTTATGTTGACATCTATGCTTCCCTTTGCTTTCTAGTGCACCAGTGATGTGGTTCATGAATTGCTCATAAAAGGCCAAACATATATTTTTTTATGTTGACATCTATGCTTCCCTTTGCTTTCTAGAGCTTGCCAGATGGTGTGTGCTGAATGGCTCTGAGTAGGGTCCTGTCACTGGTCCCCTCAAGGTCACTGGAACATTTTTTCTACTCTGTCAGTAACAGTAGCATTGTTCTAAAATTATGTGCATGCATTGTGTTATAGAACACCAAATAATGCTGTCATGAGCTCACACAACTCGCACACAAGCTGCAAGCGTCTCCACCACCCAAACTTTCCTTGACACAAAATAAATTTAACATATGAAATAGCTCAGGAGCCTGGTGGGGAATGGTACCACGAGAATGAGTGGGGTGAAGGTTGAGGTTTGTCTTGTCTCTGCCAGAGGAGGAGAATTTCCACCTTGGAAAGGCTCCTTATCCCAGGTCACACAAACATTCTTCACTACCAAAAATGAAATAAGATCATACTTTACCCCAAGGGGTATTGTTGCATCCATACCTTGAGGGTAGAGTGTGAAATTCCCTCATAAATTCAAACTCCTATAATATGGAGGATGGCCAAAGAAAGTTTGAGCAGATCTCCACAACTTTTATGAACAAAGGATGCTCAGAAGAAAGAGGACAATAGTCAGAAAACATCACTATTTCTCCATCACACTTGATATTTTCATTATTTGCAATTATTTCAGGGCAGAGATTAATAGTGAAAGTATTCTAATTTGGAAAATATTGAACTCTTGCAAACTGAGACCAGATAACAATATCTCACTGAATGAGTAAGGTTGGAAGGGACCACTGGAGGACATCTGGTCCAAACCCCTTTTCAAGCAGGATTCCCGAGAGAGTTCTACTAAGGATTGTCCCCAGGCAAGAAGACTCCGATATCATCAAACTAAAAGTGCCTAAAAAAAGTTACACCCTACCAGAGCTTGTGAATTTCCTATACTTTGTTTCTAAGACTTCCTGAGTTTTTTCTCAGAGATGCTGTAATCCACAGGAGGAGAGCTGGAGTAGTTACAGACGAAACAGTGACAGAGGGATCCTAGAGAAGTGTGACCCTTTGACAGCAGTCTGGGGTGATGACCACAGGATGCTCCCTGCCCAGGAGGAGACTGGTGAGGAGTTTGGTCTATGTGGTGCCAGCCTGGTGAAAAAAAAAAGAGCCCAGGGACAAGAAAGGGTGAGCACCTCACAGATGAAGGACCTCATGCCCTTGCCTTACCCAGAGACAGAAACCAAACATCCCCAGCTTTGCTCCCCAGTGCCTCGCTACCCCATGGCTGTGAGGTGCCATCACCAAAGCACAGCAGAGTTGTGCTGATGGGAGTTAAACCTCAAGAAAGAGCTGGCAGGAGGAGAGAACAGTCCTGAGATACTGCAGCAGCAAACACATATCTTGACAGTTCATAGATGCCTCCTAAGGAGCTCTACCACAGGCTTTTTACTAAAATGTGGTTAGAGTTGGAGACCAGTAGCTTATACATCACAGATTCTGATAAAAAACTGAGCAAAAATGTCAGCACTTTTGGAAGTTGCCAAAAGCTGGGGCTATGCATGTCTCAGATAGAGAAAGAGAGAGAAAAGAGAAAGAAAATAAACTCCATCACATTTGAGATCTTTGGAGCAGATCTACTACAGTATCATGAAGCAACAGCTGTCAAAACAGAAGCCAGAGGGGTTGTCTTTGCAGTTGGACGAGTTGGTTCCACCAAGGCAGTCCATCCCACAAAGCTCCAGAATGGAAGAATGAGAGAAGACACTAAGTTATCTATGCTGCCTGGGCATCACTGACTTCTCCAGGAGGTGAGATTTAATTTCCACGGGGTTGCTGAGCCACGGGTGAAGGTGGTGAACTCTCTCTGAGCAGGAGAAAGATGAAACCTGGCATTGCTGTGGAGGAGCTCGTGGATGTTGAGGCTGGCTGCCTGCAGCGGCAGCAAGGCTGCTCTGAGCAGCAACTTGGAAAGGAAACTTAAAACCATGCAACGAGCCATGGCCTGTGCCATTGTCACAGCGTGAAGCTCCACTGAACGGAAAATACCCCTTGGCCTACAGCCCTTCCTCTCTGATGCTCAGTGAGGAGAGAGTTGGCTCTTGTCACCCCCTTGTCGACAGCCCAGCCCCTGGGACTCCCTTCCCTGCAGGGATCTGGAGAGGGATGCTCCATCTGCTTCTGGAGTGGAAATCCCACCTGGGTGGCAAGTTCTACTCTACTGGTGCCTGAGGACACAATTTGGACTGGAGATGTTTCTGTCCTTCTAGTGATAGGCACGGCACTAAAGCCCCTTTCTGCCTGTGGGGCCCATGGCACAGTCCATTTTTAACTTTTAAAGATATTCTGGGAAAAAATTAAAACAAAAAAAGAAAGAAAGAAAGAAAGAAAATAAAAAAGAACAGAACCAAAGCATGTTTTTCTCCATTACCATAAAGAGGGCTTGTGAATGCAGGGTATTAGTATCCCAAAAGCTATTAAACTCCCTAGTGATGGGAAACAGATGGAAAATAAGACAAAAGAATTCACAACTCATGTTAGACTGAATTGAATTCCTTTAATTTCACACAATGAATAACATATGAATAGGATTAACTTTTTTTTTTCTTTTTTTTTTTTAGTTAAGTGCTCTATACTGTGCTAACCTGATTTGGTAGCGAAAAGACTGAGCTTTGTTTTAGAAAAAAATGTTTAAAAACCAACATCTAAGATCATGAAGGAGCATGACATTAAAGCATGCCAGATGTATCTAAGCCTCAAAGAACATCAAGTCCATATCCATTTTTAAATGTACAAAAATGCTTCATGAATAAAAACTGTTACAAAAAGAACATTTCAAACAATGTACAAGTTTTTTTTTCTTGCCTCTATATTCAATAAAATACAAATACATTTTTTTGCTCTAAAATATGTTTACATACAATCAAAGTAGAACATGCAAATTACACTTTAAAAAAGGCTTTTAAAAACCACTTATGAATACAAACTAAAAATTAGCCAGCACGACTTATAGAACAATCTTGTGCCCCATTCGTTTGATTTTTTAATTTTTTTGAAATACAGTATATACATATTTAACACTTCATGTGCATTTATTATTTAAGAAATAGCTTAAAAAATAAAGAAAAAGAAAAGTAAAACAAACCAACATGGGATTGAACTGCTTCCCCATGTTGTCCAATTGGCAGCTCTTTTCATGTTTTTATATTTTTTTCTTTTTCTTTTTTTTTCTATGTAGTGTTTTATGCAAACTAGGCAGGCATCTTAAGGAGATCTCCAATATGTGTCCTCTGTTGAAATGTGCTTCTAATTATCTCAGAACTGCTGCACCCCAGTTTTTGGATGATATGGAAAGAAGAGGCATTACAAGGGCAAGATGTTTATTTTTTCAATTCAGAAAACCGTCCTGGTTTTTTTTTAGATTTTTTTCCTTTTTTTTTTTTGTTTTGTTTTGTTTCCCTTTTCCCTGTATTCTTTAGTTGTTCTTGAAACTCTTCAGGATGCTCCTTAGATGAGCTTAAGTGCAGTCCTGAAACAGGACCTGTGAAAATAAGAGTTAGGGAAATCCTTGTGTTTGTAACAGTGATTTCTGTTTATTTGGTGCATTGCTGTAGTGCTCAGAGGTCCTTGTGATGAACCGGCACCCCATTGCACCAGATGCTACCCAAATATTCACTATTAGAATATTCTTTGTTCCACAACATTTCTGCCAAATGGGCCATGATGTAGGATACCCGGGTAGCTGATGACTTTTTTCACCTCTTTTAAATTTATTTTTTTCCATTTTTTTACAGTTATCCAAAAACATGCAAGGTGCTTCACAGAATATTTAATATTGAAGGGCTCAAGAAACTGGCAGCATGAAGGTCTTGGAGACACAAGTGGTAATTTTTTTTTTGTGTTTTTTTTTTTTTTTTTCCTCTCTCCCTGAATATTTATCCCCATTTCTGGTTTTACACTGGATTGAGGAATAAAAGACCCACAGAGTGGATGCAAACCCGTGGCCTCACTTCATATGGCTCACAGCCACGTGATACTGTTTTGTGTTTTTATTGAAGCATGCTCAGATGTGTGCTAATCTGTGACACAGTGGAGGTGTTTGAAAGGTTTTTTTGGTCTTGGTAAGCAAAAGGGCTTTCACCCCAGTTTTATACAGTATTTGGAAATGTGTGGAGAGAATCTAGAGAGTTCCCCAGTAAATCTTCCTTGTGGTAAGGGAAAAAAATCAAAAAGCTCATTACTGGAATATTGTTGGGTAATAAACGGCAGGAGTGGGATTTTAGCCTTAAGCCCTAAAACTAAATCCTTTATGATCTGCATGTAGTACATCGCCTTAAAATATTATTCTGTCAGCAACTTGCTTATCATCTTTATAGACTATGCAACATGCAGAACACAAATTCTGAGTGCCATCTAACAGTATTTTCAGTCTGCTTTTTATGACACTAACAAGCTACTCTCCCTGTCAGCCCAGGACCAGCAGCATGAGGGTGTTGTGTGGACAAACAGCCAAAGCTGAACCACAGCAGCACGCTCCACCAGCACCTTCTTGCCATGAAAACACAAACCTTGATCTTTTGGATAGAGCCCATCCCATGCTGAGAGCTTCTAGCTATCAAGTCCTGAACTTAGTTTCTCTAGGACAAATAGGACCTCTTCATGGTTTTGCTCAATGAAGGGTCTGTGGGGGTGGTTCCCTCCGTGTGGATGCTCTCCTTAAACACTGTGCCTCTAGCAGCCTTTTGGATAGCACTTTTAGGAAGGATAAGAGCATTCTTTTCCCAAATCTCAGGAGCATGAGAGGCAGCAGCCACTCAATTATCCTTCCCTGGGGCAGTTTTATCCCAGTGTGTCCAGAAAGGTCCAGCCCAAATCCAGCCCTTATGGGCACTCTGACCCTCTTGAAGCCACGATGGGTGTTTGATGACAGAATTTGTTGCTTTCAGACCTTCTTTTCACTGACTACACAATGAAATGTCCTTCAATGCTAGGAAGGACATCACTGGAGATAAAACTAAGGATAAGTTGTTGTCTGGCTTAATTTCAGCTACCTGGAATACCAAACACGATTTTTTTCTGTCATTTTAAGTGACTGTCACCTACTTTCAAGCCCAAAGGAGATTGGGAAGAAAAGATTTATAAATTAACTAAACCTCAATCCAATGCTTTTTAAGGAAGAAGAGAGGAGTTCAATGAGGTTTAGGGTTTTTTTTTCTGCAGGCCTACAACTTCAGTCAATAACACTGTGCTAATTCAAGAGAGCTGAAAAGCAAAATTGGTTTTAACAGAACGAGCAACCAGCCAATTTATTTCTAAGCTGCATTAATTGGAAAACAAAAAGCACAAATAGGTATGATGAATGATGCAAAACAAATTGGAAACAAAATTCTGCGATCCCTCTTATCAGTTTTAAGGAGTTAGGACCTCAAAATTTGTTCCAGTCTTAAAAAATAAAAAAAAATACATCCCCTCTTCCAGCTCCCCGACGCAATCCTATCCCCATATGCGTTCAGTTTTAATAAGCTAAGGTGCTATCACAGAAGAAAAATCAGTCTCTAAAAAACAACGAGTTGTATGTTTACAGTGTTCCTCTAACACCATAGTCTTGATATGATTCTTGTAAATAAATAACAGAATAGAAACACAATATTTTTTTGTGGGGACTTTTTGTTGAGTTTGTTGTTTTGTTTTTTTGGTGGGGTTTTCTTGTGGTTCTTCTTCTTTTTTTTTTTTTTTTTTTAGTGTCGTGCTATATGAAGCTTCCTTGGCAATAAATCAATTCAAGATTTCTCGAAAAAGGGAATAGCATTTGGCTTGTCAACCATTAAGTAATTCCTTTCCCCCCTCCCTTGGTGAAATCTTCCCTCCCTGTTCCCATTTTAATATCCATCTTGCCATGCTAGGTGTTGAGTGCACCGCAGGATTTAAAAAGAAAGGAAATAAAGTTGAAAGTACCTATTTCAAATTTCAACAATTTACTTTCTTTTTTTAAAAGCATTGACACTGCAATGGAACAGCTTTTTGTTCAGTTTTTGTTTTAGCGAAACATTTTAATTGGGCTGTGGATATGGAGCTTGGGTATTTTACCCAAGTTTAATCAATGGCTAACGGACAACTCGAATGAGAAATGTACAATTTGAACTGACCATTTAAAGAGACGATTTGTCACACACAGTTTGCATCCATGCAGACTGAGAGCTTTATAATTACATTATGTACAAAAAAAAAATTATTTTTTAGTTTATTAAGGCAACCACAACTTGGAGAACATGTCCAAAGTGGCATTAATACAATTGCAGTGGTGATACCCTTTGAACATTTTTATTTCTATTTTCAGATAAGAACACTTATTCCTTTTCTTTTTTTTTTTTTTCAGAAATAATTGCCAAGAAAGGATCTATTATCCATAGGGTTTGTTCTATAGTTTTTTAAAACAATCTACTTTATCTATTTTCTTTAAAAGATAATATCAAGGCATTGCTACCCAAAGCAAATTATTCATATTCTGGTTTTCCCGTTAATTTCACTGGGAATTGCAGATGGTAAAAACTTGGTAGATTTGGGTCCTGGTTTTTATTCTATTTTTTTCTTCTGTCCTATTTTTTTTTCTTTTATCTTTTTTATATTCTTTTTTTGGTGTTTTTTTTTTCTATGTTTACTATAACTATTCCCCAGAAGTGTCTTGCTGTTCTCTACTCATATGTACCGAGCATCAAAACAACTTGGCTGATGGATGACCCCTTTTTCACATGCCATTGCCAAGTTGCTTCATATAAACGTGCTATTGTAACCAAATACCTTATTTTAAATGCTGTGATATTCCATCGTTTCTTGGGATAGCACTCGGAATGAGTGTGCACACGTGTAAGGCTCTAATTTTCTATTGCCTATATTGCAGCTAGTTGTAACTAGGCAAGTAAATGAGAAAGAAATATATAGTTCTAGCAGGAGCCAGGCATTTTGGCTTATGCTGTCCCAAAGCCTGGTAGGTATATAAAACTGGAAAAAAAAAAATCAAATAGGTTATAACCAATATCACAGTTGAGAAAATTACATTATTTTTGTTGGGTTTTTTTTCTTCTTTGTTTCTTTCTTTGTTTCTTTCTTTGTTTCTTTGTTTCTTTGTNTTTTTTTTTTTTTCTTTTTTTTTTTGTTTTTTTTTTTTTTTGTTTTTTTTTTTCTTTTTTTTTTTTTTTTTTTTTTTTTTTTTTTTTTTTTTTTTTTTTTCTTTTTTACAGTGATTTATACTATGGTAGAGTTACTCTTAGTTTCACCTGGCCCACCAAACAGAATCAGAGTCGAGCATGCACCCTTAGTGACAACGTTCAGCTATCTGCGAGGATGACTTCCAGCCTCTGGGTACGGTATGAGAACAGCAATGCTGAGATTCAGATCAGTTTTGGAAACTCGGCAGAGTTCATGCTTTTTCCAACTTTGACACACATCTTCCTCCCCTGTATCCCCCACTTTTCCCGCACCTTTCCCCCCTCTTTCCTTGGAGGGGGGGGCTTGGGTCAAAGCGATGAAGAGGAAAGACGCGCGCCGCAGCTGGCACAGCTCTCTGCAATGAGTTCTGGCTGCTGAAGGGACAGGTCAGTCTGGTGCTGCCAAAGGGGTGAGGCGGACTGTGCACCTCCTGTCTCCCAGTCCTGGCGTGCTCCACTGTGGGCACCCAGCATCTGACGAGGTGCACTGGCCTTAGGGAAGGCCTTCGCTTTCGCTCCCTCTGCCTTTCCGGTGCCGCTTCACTTTCACATCCTCCTCTTCCTCCTGCGGGGACTTGTTTTTCCTTTTTCCAACCCGGGGCGCCCGGGGTAGAGGGAGAGGGAGTGGAGGGGGTGGAGGAGGCAGAGGAGGCGGCAGCGGTGGCGTCTCTCGAGCCATGTGTATGACAGCCTCGATGGTGGCCATGATTGTATCTTGGGTGGCTGCTTGCTCCAATATTAAAGGGTTGAGTGTTGGTCTCTGACCTCTCTTGCTCGGAAGGTCAACACATTTTTCCAGAACGGGCATTTGGTCTCTGGAGTCTTCGTCAAAGGAAAGGGGTTGCTTCCGAGGACGCCCCCTCCTCTTCTTCACGAAGTTATTGCCTGTCTTTGATTGTCTCTGCAGCCGCTTGGCTTTCAGGATCTTGTTCACATGATCCAGGTTCTTCTTTGTGGACAGGATCTTGGTGTAGTTGCACATCTTGCGCACCTCGCACTGGATTGCTTCGATTTCACGGCGCTTGAACCTTTTCTTCAGTGGTGAGCTGGCTGTTGGGAGACAAGGAGAGAAACAGGGGTGGGTCAAACAACAGGGATTGGAAACTCCTATTTTACCCCTTCTAGCATCATGAAGAGTAGATGAAAATACAACTTTCATACAGTCTTCAGAGATTTCTCTCTGCCAGTTCCCTCTTCTAAAGCAACAAATCTTTTGCTACAGCAACATTTTAGCATGAGTTTGCTTCATTCTCATTTTTCAACCTTTAATAGGAGAGAAGGAAGCTTAGCATAGCTGTCATATTGGTCCAACTTAATGATTAAACCTTCTGTACCCCAAAGATATAATCCTGATATCTGCAATTCAGCCTTTAATCCTTGTTGTGAATGCCAGTTAGTATGAAGAGTGTTTGTTGCTGAAACTAGTGGGCAGAGACAAGATGTGTGGGTCACTTCATCTGTGGCAAATTCATTACCCCTGCCTGGGTTTCTGTACTATCATCTCTTCAGATACTAGCTGAAACTACTCAGTCATGTAATTGACTTTAATGGCCCCCAAAGTAAGCTTACTCCTGGTTCAGATCACTTACTTTAGATCTGAACGAAGTCCAAAGTAGTTAAGTTTCTTGCCAAGGTCACGTTGTGAGTCATTGTCAGAGCTGGGAAGAGTACCCAGAATTTCTTGGCTCCTTGTCCTTTGCTTAGGACACGAGACCTTGCTTGTTTTGCCTAAATTGTCTCATTGTCCTTTCCTGAACATGGCATCTGTTCAGAGTTCAGGCTTTGCACACAGATTAGAAGTAACTACCTCTTTGTGAGGGAAGCAGAATGTATTAATTCTGCTATTGCAATAACTGGTGCTCTCTTTCACTCCTAACATATCTGTTCTGTGCTGCTGGGAAAGAAATGATGGAACTCAGAATTTCTTTTTTGGTAAAGAATAAGACATCCCACTAAATTAACCTCAGCCCACATCTACTTGCAAACTTAATTTACACCTGACCGTCAAGCAGTCATTTGGGTTTGAAATCCTTGAAGTTTCCTGAGCAGGCAAGATTTCGAGAAAGGTTCATTTGGGGGTTATCTCTGCCTTCATGTCTAACAGGCTAATCTTCCAGCAGTAGTTTAAATAAAGTTGCTATTGTAGCATTTTCTGTAGATAACCAGGAGCTGTCAAGTTGCAGAATCTCCTCTTGCTCTCTATGGGCTGTGACAGATTCAGCATATAAACCTCATGCACTGGCCTCCCCTCTTGGAGAACATAAATTATTGGCTCTTATACCACCATGTTGCTTGGATTCAAGGAAGAGCTTGCATAAACAAACCCAAGTTACAATGTAAGAAGTAGGAGTGAGTCATAAACAAAACACAGACATATGCTCTCTTATAAATAAAGACCTGGGATGGCCAACTTCCCAAAGTCTGGTTTTCATTAATTACAAAACAAAATACATTTTCCATATGTAACCCACTCCCCACACCAAAAAGAAAAATAAAACCCATTTGCAGTTTGTGGTTCACAAAGGACAAAAGAAAAGAGGAATGCAGTCATTTTGGTACCAAAGGAAAAGAGAAAGGAAATGAAATATCCAAGTTGCTCAGGAGAAGCTAATTAGCTGCACAAAATTCTTCCCAAGTAGGTCACCCCTAAAAACTGTGGATTCAAGATCCCTAAAGGCAAGTGGCAGCAAGCTATTTCCCAGAAATTTGATCAAAAAAGGTTAAGTCCCTGTCACAGAAAATGATTATTCTCATCTGTCCTCACTGGTGATTGACATAAGTAGTCCCAATAACTTCAGCCTTAAGCATTCAAATCCTTTGAGTCCCACCCATATCCTGAGAGTAGCTTCAGGTCAGAAGATCTAAAAAATCAAACATTTGGCACACTCCTCAAATTCATGGTCCACCTTTTGCCTTTTATTTCTATTGTTAGGGCACATTTTCAAATCTTATATTTTTTAAAAATTCCAATATTTGAGGTGGTTTTTTTTCTGAAAGTAAAGCTGAAATTTTTCAGTTGGTGATTGACAACAGAAAATTTAGCAGAAATACAGGAAACTATGCAAGGTATCATGATGATACCACGAGATTTGGCTTTACTCTCAATTTTCATTGGAAAGAAAGTAAGCCAAGTAACTGGTGGAAAAAAAATTGAAATAAAGCATTAGCCAAGTCCCTCCAAAGATGTTATGTCTTTACTGAGATTTATCTGTAGCCAGCTGGTTCTGCAGATTGATTTTACCACCTGAATGTGGTCAATGGAGACCTGGTTTGTACAGCTGGTAGAGGATGACCTCAGCTTCTAAACCCTAAAATGGGAACTCGATGCAATTCAAGATGACCTTGCACATTGTTTTGATGTCCTGATTCTGGATGAGAACACAGAGCTCCTGACCATCCTGAAACCCTCCTAGGCAGTCAAGAGGTCACTCAGGCTGAGAGTCCTGAGTGGAGCCTGATTCTGAATAGACACTGCCCAAGTGGAGCAGAGATTGGCACCTGCCTTCTGCCGCACTGCCCAATTCTTCAAAATTAACTGATACACAGGCAATTATGGGTAGGCTCCTGCTCCTGCATGTAAATGGATGCACTGAACACCACTTTCAGTGTATTCCTTCATGTTTAGATATGTTTTTTTCCCTTATAAAATTTTGCAAACTCACAAGTCTGTTCATTTTTGTGCTGAAACACATTTTCACATTTAGGAAAAAAAAAACCTCAAAACCTCTGTGCTGTTCTATGCTGGCTTACTGCACTAATTTTTCCTTTGTAAATGCTTTGGGGTGTTTATGGCTTTCTCAGGGAGCTTGTTAGAAGCTACTAATGATTCTTTTTCTTTCTTCCTAGCAAGCCTCTGAACTTGCAGGCTGTAGAAATCATTTGTGTTGTTACAGAGTCTGCCAGTAGTCAGAATGCATGTACTGGGTAAGTACACATGCTTTCAGGTCAGGCTTTTAAAATCAGATATTAGGAAACCCAACATTATTTTGATTATTGAATGCCAGGGACATCTGATTCTCCATTTGGTATAGGAAGACTATGCAGAAATAGTCTGATGGACCTGCAGGGGGAAGCTTTGATGAGGTGTTCCTATGATAAAATATCAGGGAGATCTGCCAAAGTAAACTAGTATTGAAGTGAGAGCCATTAGGTGTTATCAACTCATCTGGAAGCTCTTGGTGAGCAATCTTTGATATAAAATATTTTCCTATATTGCCATGTGACATCCTGCTCTGCTGAAAGCCAAAGCTAAGTATTAATCTTTTCCATTTTATCCAGGCAGACCCTGCCCAACCCTGGACCAAGCTGGTCTGTGTTGGTCTCAGTTTTTTGGAATTTTTTCTGGCCTGCCTCCACAAAAGCAAAATCCACCCCAAACTGAAGGGAAACTAGAAATGCATGATGCAGCACACAAACTTTTATACTTTTGCTTCATCCTTTCCCCACTCTCCAAACAACCCCACCTAGCTGCCCCAAAACAAGCAAGAACCAATACTGGCCTTAAACCACAGCTTTACACTTTTCAAATAAGGCACACAGAGGTCTGGTGTTTCTCTCCTCTCCAGGGTCCACAGGTGCAGTGGGGCTCAGTCTCACAAATTGAAATGGCTGCAGGCCATGCTGGGAAGCTATACAGGAATGATATGATGCTGGAAACAGATTCTGAAGCAAAGAGAGATGTTCCTACCAAAAAATATATATTTCCAAGGGGAGCTGAGAGGAGGCTGAAAGACCCACTCCAGCAATGATGATGGACAAGGAGGAGAGCCCAGGTAGATGAGACCCTTTGGAAGTTCTTCATTGTCCCCATAAGTTTATTCTGGATGGCTCTGTTATGTCTGAAGCCCTAAAATCCTTTTGCTGCCTGTCGTTCTCCATCCCTTCGGAGGTGCCTGAGGCCACTTGCAAGAACATGGCACAGAGGAGGCTGCTCAAGGCTGGGGTCAATTTCTTGGCTTGAATTGAATGGAGGAATTTTCAAAGAGCTTCCTATTAATTACAGGAAACCCATAGCACTGTCTTGTTTTCCCATTAACACAGTTTCTTTCAGTTTTCAGCTAAATTATTTCAACATCTGGGCTACAGATAAACCAAAAATTTAATTAGACTTCTGAAAACGGAAAGAATGAACTATGCAGTCAAGCAAACACTTTCATCTTGAAACGGATCATAAAATATTTGTGTGCTTTCCTTCTCTGCTGCTTTAAAAATCTGTCCTTGGTTTATGTATAGGAAAGTACTAAAGACTAAACAGACAATCCTGATTTTTTTTTAATATAAAAATTTATCTTTACAGAGGCTATTTTTCAGCATGAAACCCTTGTTTTCACAATTTATTCAGGAAGTGAGAGGGAAATAAAAATAAGTGCATTGAAAAAGCACTTTCAGCTGAATGATTAAATATACAATAATTCTGTAAGTCAGTGATACAAATACGTTTTTTTGTGAATGTGACATCAAAAGTTTGACAAGAATATGAAACTCCTAATGGCTGCATGTAGGGCAATGAACTGTGGATTCCCCATTCACTGGAAATTAAGACAAAATGCAAGATTAACCTCTCTATCCATGCCCAAGAAAAGGCATGATGATGCCTGAATGACTCAGCTCAATTTCCAACAGTATAAAGATATCACCTTTAAGATCTGATTCAAAATAGAAGCACAAAATATAAGTTGATAGAAAAGCATGCTATTCTGACTTATTTATTCTGGTATTTTAAATCACTGCTCATTGCCCCAGACAATTTTGCATTTGCGAGACAGAATATTATGCTAAAATCACTGAAGTATGCAGTAAGAAATCTCATCTGCTCCTCAGCTATTCACTGTGTATTCGGTTTGTTCATGCTACAGGGATGGGAGCATTTAAAAGAAATGAAGAATGGGGCTGAGGAAGGAACCCAGGAGTCTTGTTTCAGAGTGTCCTGCTAGACCCTACAGGCTGATGCTACTTGCATCCTCATTATTGCACGAGTGGTGGTGTGTGAATAAAACACATTTGATGTGCCAAGATCTACAGTCATGGTAAGAAAGCATTGAAGATGTTACAGCCTGATTATCACATTAGATGTTCACTTTTGCACCTACTTCTCCAACCAGGAAGAGAATTAGGTGAAAATATTGTACAGCTCCAGAAGGAAGAAGATGGGAGAGAAACAGAGGGGGTGGAGTGAAAACAGCATTACCTGCTTCAGATGTTGCTGATGATGAAGGTAGGAGAGATAATACTGGACTTGGCATTGCAACACTATCAACAGCTGCTGGTTTCCTTCTGGTCATCACATTACAGGCAGAACTTTCCATTTTACCATGAAGTGAAGTCTGGTCTGCTTTTAAGTGGGGACCTGCAATTCCTAGGGAAACAAAATTTGGATGACTATTAGTACTGTAACATGTCTGGGGATATATCTGAAAAAAAAGAGAAGCCAGTTGCTGTCCTTGTTACATTGATATATTTCCATATTTCCTTGTGGATATGTCTGTAATACAGTCTTGATACTAGCAAGGATCATAATTGTTATTAATTTTTGATAATTCTGCTGAAGGATGTAAAATCACCGGTCTCTATAAACAATGGTAAACCAACAAAACATTCTGCATTAGTACTTTTTCTTCTAAAAAACCACGTATACTCTGATACATGTATAAAGACAGATATCCTTCATAACTCTATTTAGTGGGAATGCCTATGTATCATTTCCTGTGTAGTTCATTCTCCACACATAGTTACATACTTCTCTGCTATAAACACCTGACTTAGTGGGTGTTTCATCTGAGTAAGGAGCAGGCATCAGGAACAACCTCAATATGCAATTCCCATACGGAGCACGTTACATTTATTTTTCAGGAATTCCCTTCCTAATTAAATTTGCCTTGCAGCTCATCAAAGGGAAGTGAGTTAAAGAAAGAAAGAGTTGTTTGTCATATATCTTTCTGCCTACAGTTTACAATGCAGAATAAATGAGTGGTAAAATAATGCCAAAGAAGTTAAATATTCCAGAAAATTAAAAGTTATGCACTTATGGCTGGCAAATTCCTCCACTAACAGTATTTCTCAAACTCTCATATAGTTTGTAACCATTTTGTTTGTTTGTAAATGTATGAAATTTAAACTCCTGGCATGGAAATTTGAAAACCTTTCCCAATCTCTGTGATGTTGGGCTTCAACATGTTTATGGCAGATATTCCTTCATCAGAGTTAATCCTTCGTAAATTCCTTCTTTTTTCAGATCTCAACCTGCACATGAGCCTCAGATAAAATGCATCAGATTTTGGCAACTAAATTATACAATTATTCAAAAAACCACAAAGCAGCTGAGGTTGAAAAGCTTCACTTGAGACCACCTAGCCCACGTCACCCTGCTCAAACAGGGTCATCCACAGAAGGCTGCCCTGGACCACATCTGGCCAGATGAGAATATCTCCAAGGAAGGGGAGTCCACAACCTCTCTCTACAAACTGTTCATCTCCTCAGTAAATCTACACTGTTAAGGAATAACTTGTGTTAATATTTCAGCTTGTGCCCATTTACTCTAGTCCTGTCACTGGGCAGCATTGAGAATAATCTGTCTCCATCCTCTCTAATCTTTCCCATCAAATATTTGCATATGTGGAAAAATCCCCCTGAGCCTTCTCTTCTTCAGGCAGAACATCCCATCTCTCTGAGTCTTTCCTCATAAAGGAGATAATATCCCAGATTCTTCATAATCTCTGTGGCCTCTGACTGGACTCTCTCCCACATGTCCATATTCCTCTGGCATATGAGCCACTGCTCTGAGTCCTGAAATTCTCCAGATTTTTTGAGGGTGTTCTCTACCCCGCCACCCTGCTCATTAATTGACAATTTTAAAAGTTTAAAAATTGACATAGTTAAAAGTTTTTAGTCCCCATATAATGGGGTGCACCTCTACTGACTGGTCTCTAAGTGGATTTTGTGCTACCCATCACAGCCCTCTGAGACCAGCCAGTTTTCAGTCCATCACAGTGTACATTTTTTCTGCCTGTGTTTCATCATTTTGTCTATAAGAAGCTGATGGAACTCAGTGTCAGAATGCTTGCTAAAGTCAAGATAAGAAACATCAGATTGGTTAGGCATGATTTCCACTTCACACATCTGTGATAACTACTCCTGGTCATCTTTTCCTCCTTCATATGTTTGGAAATGCTCTTCACAATTATTTACTCCATCAAATTCCAGGGATTGAGGTGAGACTGAACAGCCTTGCTGCTTCCTTACTTTTTCTTCTTGACCTTATTGGACTGATATTTCCTCTCTTCTAGTCCTCAGAAGCCTCTCCTGATCACCACAACCTTTCAAAAACAACCTAGAGTAGCCTCACAGTGATGCCAGCCAGATCCCTCAGCACCTTTGGGTACATCCTGCCAAATCCCATGGATTTTTGCATGTCCAGTTCATTTAACTGTTCCCTAATCAGATCTTCCTCCAAGAGCAGGTTTTCTTTCCACACCAGTATTACAGGTCTGGGATTCTCAAAGGCCAGTCTTACCAGTAGAGATTAAGGCAAAGAGGACAATCAGCCTTCTGCTGATCTTTATCAACCAGGATCCCTGTTTCATTCAGCAAGGGGCCCATATCTTCCATAGGCTATTTTGGGCTGCTTCATGTACCTGTCAAAATGTTTCTTGTTGATCTTCTGCCCTAGATTCAACTCCAGGTGGACTTGGCCTTCCTTAGCCCATCCCTGCATGCCTGAACACTGTAGATCTAATTCTCTGGGTCACCTGCTTCCATGTCTCTTTTGCTTCCTTTCGGTACCTGACATTACTCAGGACTTCTTGGTCAGTCATGAAAATCTCCTGACATCTTTGCTGAGTTTGATTTGCCTCTCTGATCTGGTTTTGCATATCTCCACAATATTGCTGATCCAGGCCAGCAGCAAACCTTCTGGCACAGCAGATCAGGTCAGCAGGTGGGTGCCTTTATCCCCTGCAGCACTGAACCCCCTCTGCCACCCCTGGCTGCACCTGGATAGCACCTGGTGGTTCCTCAAAAACTTTCCACAGGTACAATGACACCTACAATCATAGAATCATCAAGCCTGGGAAAGCTCCCTAAGATCATCAAGTCCCACTGTTCCCCCTCCACTGTCAAGGCCACGACTAACCCATGTTCCCAAGTGCCACATCCACATATCTTTTAAATCTCTCCAGGGGATGGGAGCTCCAGCACTGCTCCTGAGAGCCTGTGTCAGAAGTGGACAACCCTTTCTGTGAAGAAAGTTTTGTTAATATACAGTTTAAATGTCCCCTTGCACAGCTTTCCTCTTGTTCTGTCCCATGTTCCCTGGGAGTAGAGTCCAGCCCCCACCTGGCTGCACCCTCCTGTCAGGGAGTTGTAGAGAGTGAGAAGGTCCCCCCTGACCCTCCTTTTCTCCAGGCTGAGTCCCTTTCCCATCTCCCTCAGCTGCTCCTGGTGCTCCAGACCCTTTTCTCTTTTGTGTCTCTTCACTGTGCTCAGCTTCTCCATACAACAATCAAAATTCCTTTTATTTGCTATTTGGAGCTGCTATGAACAGTCCCTATGAACTTAGGTTTCTGGCACGTAAAATGAGAAATATCAGCAGATCTGTGCGTTGTCTCAGAAGCTGTGGAAGAGATCCCTATCTCAGGCACAGAAATGCTACAGTGAGAGGAGTCTGAAAGACCGGGATACAAATGAGCCAGTTTGGGATAGGAGTCCTGATGAAAACGTGACCTGATATCAGCTGGTGGATTTAAGGGAGGTAAGAAAGGGCAGAAATAGTCATGAGACGGTGTTACAGGTCACAGCTTGGTGGAGATAAACAGAGCAGCCTCTGCCTATTAGACCACATATCTCTCCAGAGCCTCAAATCTAGTATTAGGCATCTCAAATTGTATCCATTAAACTTCAATCTCTCTCTGCTCGGCTTCTCTAGTGCAAATGAGAACAATAATACACCCCTCATCTCAAGAGCAGTCCTG
Organism: Hypocryptadius cinnamomeus; assembly: GCA_013400635.1. NCBI lineage: Eukaryota > Metazoa > Chordata > Aves > Passeriformes > Zosteropidae > Hypocryptadius > Hypocryptadius cinnamomeus. Next base: position 7,100 of record VYZP01011581.1, on the reverse strand, counting down.
TGAAAATAAAATTATCAACATTCATGAAGCATTCATCTATTCATACCGAGGCTTAGAAATGTGGAATAAATGAGACATGATGTCACACACTGAATAGCAAGGGGAAAATCCAGCTCCCAAATAGCTGTTCATTAGGTGAGCTCTATACATTGAATAAAGCAGTGTCCCATAGAATAAGTGAGATATTTGACTAGGTAATTACCCTTTGGAGCTCTGTGTATGCACACCTGAGGTTTCACCACTACACAGTGCTTGGGTTTGTGCCTAAACAATATTTATTCATGAGTGTAGTGGGTGCACAAGAAATGTGCACATGTGGGTGCATGTATCAATACACACACACATATATGCACGTGCATATGGTACATAATAATGCTAACAACCTCATAAATTCAACATCTGGTTCTAATTAAACTGAAGGGCCTATATAAAGAGCCGTATGAAAACATGCAGCTGTAACCTGTTGACCTCTATTGATAAAAAAAGAAAAAAGTCTGTGAAGCTGTGTTTCAACATATCAAGGGACAATCACTCATTTTTTCAAAGGTAATCCCCCACAAACCACTTATCCTCTCAAATCTCTACCTGCACACAGTGTTTGCATTAGGGACCTTGATTTATGGATCCCCACTCCTTGGATGGAGAGGCCAACTTCCTGTTGCCGTGGTTACTTAGATCTTGGTTCAAGGTTAAACTACTCCCAAATCAAAAGCAGTGGCAGGCACAGCATCTAACAGCCAGGTTATTGACTACCCTAGGATGCTTAAAGGTCAAAGACCAAAGTGCTGCTCACTGCCTTTGGGGTGAGTCAATATTTTCAATATTTTTATTCTGTTTCTTCTGAAGAAGTAGTTGCTGCTCAATTACCACCTATCTGGGTTTAGCAAGGTCATACAAATCATTGAGGAAAGCCCTCCCCCTACAGAAGAGATACAAATGTAATTAATTACTTCAAAGTCCACATGGCCCAATTGCAGCTCATCACTGGTGAATCATGGGTTCAGACATCTGTCTCTTGTTTTAGGAGCTTGGTTTCTTCAGCCTGTATCCCTCACCTCACTGAAAATCCTCTCTATATTAAGGAATAAGGGTAATTTATGGATCTGAAGCAGTCAATAAGGGAGAACCATCAGTTTTCTTTCATGGATACCAGAATGCAAACAGAGATTCAGAGGCATTGCTGGAAACACACAGAGGCGCAGCAATTTGCTGACAAGGTTTTGATGCACGCTGCAGTAGTGGAATGTCTGTCCTTCA
>VYZP01011578.1:34472-61762 GCA_013400635.1 Hypocryptadius cinnamomeus | reverse complement strand
ACTCAGAGACCCCGGCTCCAACATCCCAAGGACACTCCTTGCCCACAGCCAGCTCTAGTGACCATCTGTGTCTCCTCTCTCCACAGACATGCCACCACTGCTGCCCATGGACCTCAAAGGCGAGCCAGGACCGCCAGGGAAGCCTGGCCCACGTGGACCTCCCGGGCCCCCCGGCTACCCAGGAAAACCGGGCACGGGGAAGCCGGGAATGCACGGCCAGCCTGGGCCTGCTGGGCCCCCTGGCTTCTCGGGCATTGGGAAACCCGGCATCCCAGGACTCCCCGGGAAGGCGGGTATGAAAGGGATGCCCGGAGCCAAGGGCGAGCCTGGCATGCGTGGGGAGCAAGGGCCGAGGGGACTTCCCGGCCCGCCGGGGCTGCCTGGGCCAGCCGGCCTCTCTGTCAATGGGAAGCCAGGTCCCCAGGGCGGTCCTGGCCTGCCCGGGTTTCGGGGAGAGCCTGGCCCGAAAGGAGAGCCGGGTCCCCGCGGAGAACGAGGGATGAAGGGTGAAAACGGCGTGGGGAAGCCAGGCTTACCGGGGCCCCGAGGGAACGGGGGCCCTCCTGGCCCTGCGGGGCCCCCGGGGCCTGCCGGCATTGGGAAGCCTGGCCTCGATGGGCTGCCGGGAGCGCCCGGGGACAAGGGCGACATGGGTCCCCCGGGCGGGCCGGGTGTCACCGGGGAGCCTGGTCCTGTGGGGCCGCGGGGACCCCCCGGGATCGATGGGATCGGTGTCCCGGGCGCCGCGGGGGTGCCGGGGATACAGGGCCCTATGGGACCAAAGGGAGAGCCCGGGATCCGCGGCCTCCCTGGCCTGCCAGGCCCCACGGGCTATGGGAAGCCAGGCATGCCCGGCCTGAAAGGAGACCGCGGGCAGCCTGGGGCACAGGGAGCCATCGGTGATAAGGGGGAGCCCGGTGTTGATGGGGAGCCGGGCGAGCCAGGCCCTGCCGGCATCATCGGCCCGCCGGGCCCACCGGGGTCCATGGGGCTGCCGGGCAAGCACGGGCTGCCCGGCCCCAAGGGGGACGTGGGGCCGAGCGGGCCCCCGGGAATGCCGGGCATACGCGGCGACCAGGGCCCGAACGGCTTCGCGGGGAAGCCGGGGGTGCCGGGAGAAAGGGGCCTGCCCGGGTCACTGGGACCTCCCGGCCCAACGGGCCCCAAAGGTGAACCAGGGTTCATCGGCCTTCCAGGGGTGCCTGGATTAACGGGCGGCCCCGGGCCTAAAGGGGATGGTGGGATCCCGGGACAGCCGGGGTTGAGGGGCCCCTCCGGCATCCCGGGATTGCAAGGACCTGCTGGTCCCATGGGGCCTCAGGGGTTACCAGGCCTGAAAGGGGAGCCTGGGCTCCCTGGCATTCCCGGCGAGGGGAAGACTGGTGAGCCCGGCATGGCCGGACCCATCGGTCCACCTGGAATGCCAGGAACGCCGGGGCTGAACGGGCCACCAGGGCCACCGGGGCCACCTGGGCCACCAGGAGCGCCAGGAGTGCTGGATGAGACGGGCATCGCGGGGCTGCACCTGCCGGACGGTGGCGTGGAGGGGGCTGTGCTGGGCAACGGGAAGCCGGGCAAGCCACAGTACGGCCGAGGAGAGCTCGCTGCCCGCATCGCTCCAGCCTTCACTGCCATCCTCACCTCCCCCTTCCCCGCATCCGGCATGCCCGTCAAGTTTGACCGGACCTTGTATAACGGGCACAATGGCTACAACCCGGTCACCGGGATCTTCACCTGCCCCATATCCGGAATCTACTACTTTGCCTACCATGTGCACGTCAAAGGGACCAACGTTTGGGTGGCCCTGTATAAGAACAACGTGCCGGCCACCTACACCTACGATGAGTACAAAAAGGGGTACCTGGACCAGGCCTCGGGCAGTGCCGTGCTTGAACTCAAGGAGAACGACCAGGTCTGGGTACAGATGCCCTCGGACCAGGCCAATGGGCTGTACTCCACGGAATACATCCACTCCTCCTTCTCTGGGTTCCTGCTCTGCCCCACATAACAGCTGTTGGGCTTCCTTTTCACCCACTTTAGCCATAAACTTTTTTTTTTTAAATAAAAAAGTGTTTTAAAATTAATACAACAAAGAAAAATCACTGGGAAGAACGCGCAAGACATTGTCATGGGACCTTGCTTCACGCTGTTTGATCCATGAGTCAAGAGGGTAATCGGGAAGGAGACATCTATCCATCTATATTTCTTTTTTTGGGGGAGGGAGAAGGGAGGGAGGGGAGCAACTTCCTCAGCAAAGCATATTTGGAATAAGTACCCCAGTGACTGGACATCAAACACAGGAACATGCTTGGGATGGCAAGGATCTGGCTCTGCGATCCAGAGAGGAAGACCAGACCCCGATGGTCTGTATCCAGTGCCCTCATTTCCCATTTGAAATGCTAGATAAATAAATCCAGCTGTGTCATGGTGATGTGTTGGTAACCAATGCAGGGTCCCAAGCACTTACACAACCCATACAGCAGCAGGGATCCACGCTGGATTGAGAAATTTCCTTCCAAACCATCAGATGCCCAAGTTCCAGGCTTGCTGACGCCTGTTTTTCCAGACTGTGCTTTGGGGCAGTCTCTCCGATTCACTCCAGATTCAGTGTGGTTGGATTTATAATCCTAAAGAGTGGAACACTTTGCATAAGCACCTTCTTCTAAGAAGTAAATATTATTTTTAACCCTCCCCCCCAGCACCTTTAGGAATAAAATCATCCAGGCACTGGTACCTGGGAGGATGCCATGACCGGTTCCAAAGGCGGTGAGGGAAGCTGGGACCCCCGTGATGAACAACGATCTGCTCTCTCCATTCACCTGCTGGGAAGTCCAAGGGCTGGTCCTGTCCCGTCTGTCTCTGCAGCCCAAAGACTTGCTTGGCCCCAGGAGCATCTCTGCCCACACAAGGATGGCAGTGCAAGCCCAGCTCACGGTGCTGCCAGCTGGTGTGACATAAGGAAGTGCCACTGATGGACAACTTGCTTTTCCTGTCTCACTATTCTGGGATGTGTGAACTCTTGCATTGGTGTCTCCCCTTTCTCTGGGGATCTTGGAATTAAGAAAAAATAGTGCTGGTTCTAATTTTCCACGCAGTGATTTCACCATGGTGCTATGACCCATATAAGAACATCACTTACAAGTGTAGTGCAATACCTGTGACAGGGCACCAGCCCCGGGGCCACTCTGTGATTAAGGTTAAAGAAATCAACATTTGCCTGTTATTACTACTTTGTCTCTCTAATGCTTGGAGCATTACTGACCTGAGCATGAGCTGCAGGGCTCTGGGCCAGGCATGATGGCACTGCCCCACACAGATCCTGTGGCTTTGCAGGTTTTCTCACAGTAGAACAGTCACTGCCACTTCCAGGCCAGGGATGCTGCTCATCCCAGGCCAGGAGCATGCTGCTGAAGTCAATCCATGTGCATTTCCCACTGCATGTCCTTCTGCAAAGGCACATCCCTGAGAAACAGCAACAATTTGATCACCAGCTCTGACCTTTGCATTTTCCCAAAGCCTGTTTGATGGCCAAAGAAACGTAGCAAGATTGGGACTGGGCTTGTTTTCCAGATGGACTCTATGAGATATTTAAACAACTTTTCCTATTTCTGTTTTGCTTGTTTGTTTTCTCCTCAAGCCTGTCCTGTGTTTCTGCCTCTTGCCATTCAGGCCTTCCTTTTAAAAACTCACCTATCCCTGAAATTAAGAAACACAAGAAGGAAATTTGCAGTTGGAAGGCCAGTGCTCTGGGCACTGCCTGTTGGGGCTGTGTGTCCCCTCCCTGGGATCTTTTCCCTGTGAATTTCTGTCCTTAAAGCTGCAAGTTTCATGCAGAGATGAAATTCCTCAAGCTGGAAGGTGTCTGATCCCACTGGACGTTTTTAACTCCTGAGGGCATGGTCAGGACCATTTGGGTTGTGATCCTAACAGGTTATTTCCCAGCAGGAACAGTCCCTTAAATTAAAAGTGGAAGCTCAGATGATTTTTCCAAGCCCAGGTTTGGTAGGAGAGGATGCTGGGAGAGGACTTGTCTCCTTTCCTGTGGAGAATAGAGGGATTTGAGCTGGTCCAGCCTCGTGCAGGGCCAGGAGCTGCCACACCTGGTGGGAGCTTCATCCTGCTCCTCAAAGCAATTTATTTATACTGTGCCTAATCTACAGCCCATCTCTTCTTGTTCTGTTCTGTTTCATTCCAAACTTCTTGTTTGAGCTGGCAAAAAGCAACGACCAAACTCCTCACTGTAGCCACCCCCAGATTAAGTTTGTGCTGTAGATACTGTTTTGTAACTCCACTTTCCTATCATGTGCAGAGCAAACCCATAATCACCCCTCGCAGCTATTTAACCTCTTACATTTACACACTAATGGAAAGCAAAGATATTACACGCACATAGTTAGGCTAAAAAAAACGATGCACAGGATGAGGGAGGCTGTTCACTCTCCAGAAGGATTTTTTTTTTTTCTGGAATACTGAGTACATATTAGCCAGCAGAAAGGATTATTTTCTGTCGTGTGTGTGAGCGCGTGGGATTTTGGTTTCAATCACAAGAATAAAAAAGGTTGGGTTGGATGAGGTATGTCTATTTTTAATGCTGAAAACTGCATTACAATGTGCATTTTTATATACAAATTCTTACTATTTTTTTTAAATTTGCCTCTAGTATCTTCATTTCTAACCTAGTATATAGAGGTTTTTAGTTTTGTAAATACTTATTACATGCACTGTCCTAGTAAAAGTTGGTTTAAAATGCACTCTTTGTGACCCAAAACTGACCTGCTCTTCACAACTAAAACTGCAGTACTTGATTGTATTGACAAACATCAATAAAACTTATTGTATAGAGGTGGGCTCAGCTGTGCTTTGTCCTGGTCTTGCTCTGCCTCATACAGTTCTCTTACACTCTATTTCCACCTCAAATGATCTCACTCATTCCCAGCAGATTCCCTAACTGATATCCTCATGCAAAAAGTTACTGCATGTTTCTTGTGATTAAGGAAGACTTCTGTCTCCAGAAATTCAGTTTTAGAAAAGGTTGAAACCCAGATCCTTCCAGCCTGGTGATTATTAATTTCAGGGATTCAAGTTGAAGCCTTAGGGATTCCCTTTCCCTTCCGTGTAGTTTTTTTTTTCCATGATTTTTTTATCCTACATCACACACCTTGTGCACAGCCAGCCTCAATCCTGAGTGAGTCAGGAACACTCAGGACTGGTGAATCACCTGCAAAGCACTTTCACAGGCTCACAGTCCCAAGATAAGAAAATGTGTTCTCCCACCTGATCTCACCTGGCAGAGGTGAAACATTTCCAGGGAAGCTTGGCTGACACACAGGCACCTTCAAAAGCTCATTCCAAGGAGCAAGCCATCCTCCTGCTGCCATTCACGAGGCTCCCAGTGAATTCCCTGGTCTCTGCACCATCAGCACATGCTGGATTCCAGCACCTGAACTCCTTCCACAGGCAGTGAAGGAAAAGGGGCCTTTCCAAAGGCCCTCCCTGCAATGCCCAGTGTCAACTCACCCTTGTGCCAAAAACCACTCCTGGTCCTCTTGGCACTGAGGATGCACAACTTCATGACTTGAGTGAAAACACAGGAGCAGTGGCTACTTAACAAAGATAACTGAGGGATTTTACTTCTTTCCAAGGAAACTAAAGGGTTTAGTACACATCTAAATTCAGGCTCAAAGAGCTCCAGTCTTTAAACAAGAGCTCTTTGCTTGTCAGGAGTTCCAAACATTTAAAATTATAAAGCTGCTTTAAAAGAAAAATATCTTCTTTTAAATAATCACATGAATCTGGTTGTCCTTCTGGCAGAATAATGTGGAAAACCTGATATTTTACAGCTCAGATCTGCAGCACAATACAAAAATATACAACAGACCAAAATTCCACATGTTCCCAGGACAAGAATCCATTTATACAAGGAAAACCCATTATAGCATCACACAAAAGACTGGCACTTGAAGGAAGCAGACAACAGGGAAAACTGGAAGGACCTGTGGCAGCCAGATTCCCACATGTGCATGCAGCCTGACACAGCCACCACGTGCTGACACCACTGGGGAGTACCACAGCCATTTCCCAGTGTCACAAGACATGCTGGAGAAATAACAAGAGTTACACTGCCACATTTAAGTTTATAAACATTTCCATATGATGACTTTTTGTTTTCAACTATTAAAAGGCTTCCAACCCTTTCTAGATGTGCCATTCCCAAGCTGTTTCTCCTTTTTTGACCAGCTCCACTAGGAAAAGGTTTTAAATGTGAAGTTCTGGAACACAGCTGTGCTAGAATGTTCTTGGCCACCAGCACCAGCTTCTTTTCAATATTGATGTCCCCAATTAACCCACCTTTCCCTTTAATTCTGGGGCAATTTTTACCAACTACAGAGGCTGAGACTGTGATAAATTAACTCCTGCATCCTGCTCAAGCCACTTTTGTGGCTGACTGCAGCAGAACTAGGCATTCTATCCCTGTACTACTTCCACTCCCCAATCTGCACTGCACAGGAGCTGGACTCTCATGATCCTTGTGGGTCCCTTTCAATTTGGGCTATTCTGTGATTTAAACAGGAATCTCACTTGGTGCTCTGGGCATATACAGGACTTTAAAAATACAGGATGCATGGATTAGGAACACAGGAGAAGCCAGCGTGGCTGCAGCAGTGTGAACGCAGCTGTGCAAGGGGGCACAAAGTGCAGCAGGTGCCTGTTGGATCACAGGGCCAAGGACACAGGAGGAGCAGCAATTAGTGACACCCTCTCCTAGCAGGGACAATGAGCCAGCTGGGATTGTCTGCAGGCATCAAAGATCTCTCACAGAGCCATCAGCAATGCAAAGAAATCCCTTCTCTGGCCCTTCTCATTCTGCCTTTAAGGCAACAAAGGTCCCCGGAAATCTGTGCTCCATTATCCTAACTCAGCACAGGTGACAACCGTGCCACCAGGCCTCTCTGGTGACTCCTATGACATCCCTTATCTGGCCAGCTGAGAATGACCTGCTGCTGTACCAGGGGTGTCGAGACTGGACAAGCCACTGACCACCAAAACACAGCCCATGGACACAGGAGCAGAGGAAAACAGGGAGATAGTCCATGGATTCAGACACCCACCAGTGACTGCAATGACAAATGGCACAATGGTGGACAAAGCAAGCAGCAGAAATCCATGGAAAATGAGACACTTGTGTACACGTGGGGAGCTGCACACACTGTCCAAGTGCAGCCACTTCCCAGCTGACCCGTGACTGAAGGGGATGTCCCCTCTTTTCCAGGCTGGCTCCAGCTCCCAGCTGACAGCAGCAGGCACCCTTCCCAGGTGAGGCTCGCTGGCGTCGGCCGATGGCGCAGATCCACCGCTGGGTCTGACCACAGAAGCAGAGCTGACCATCCCTTTGCCTTCAGGAAAGCCCTGGAGCTGCCCTGGAGCTCAGAGCCGCTGGCAGTAGAGTTCATAGAGGCTCTTGGCCATCCTCTGGGTCTCCTGGAAAGCCTCACAGCTCTGCTCCCAGCTCGGGGGCACCTGCTCCTCCCCGTAATAGGCGCCGGCGATGGCCCCCGCCATGGTGGCGATGGTGTCCGTGTCCCCCCCCAGGGAGATGCAGTAGATGATGGTTCTCTGCAGGGCGTTGTAGTGCTCAGGAATGTCAGGATCAGCATCCATGCAGCGCAGGAAGGAGTAAATGGCAGTGGGGACGGAGCGCAGCGCAGCGATGCCATTGCCTGGAACACACCCCGTCAGAACCCTCTGGCCTTCCTTCCTTTTCCCTTCCTACTGCAACCTGATGTTGCAAGTGACTTTCCATAACAGTATCATGGATTTTACCAGGAAAAGGTGAAAAAGTTTGTCCCCCAGAAACCCCCCAGTTCCCCAGTACCACTCACATCCTGCAGGGCAATTCCCAGTTACCCCAGTATAGCCTGGACATACACATCTACTCATTCCCATTCAACATGATGACCCAATAGCCCTTAAGAGATCTTGGAATGTTAAGAAACATTATGCAAGGTAAATTTCCCTTAGCAAGACATTTTTTTCCTGTCAATACACAGAGGAAATCACTGGATTGAGATTCAGAATTCCTGACTGGTGAGCACAGGCCGCTTTTCCAGCATAGTCTGTGCCTGACAGGCAGCATAGGCTGAAGAGGAATCTAGGGGGACACACGTCTACCAGGCTTGCTCCAGCTTTCCTAAGAAAGGTACTCACCCAGCTCAAACAATACATCTGCTTTGGGAACACTGCTGAGCTCCAAAAATTCCTTGATTTTCTTTAGACGCCTGGAAAATGGCAAATCCTCAAATCCCAGCCTGCAAACAGAGAATGCAGTGAAGAGGAGAGAACGTGAAGAGCCAGAACAAACCACACAGCAGGGCTGGGGCTTTCCCCAAGCTACTCACGCTCGGGCATCACTGAGAGACTTGTCATCTGCCTCCACGTGCTCCATGTGGCTGATGAGCTGCTCCAGGAAGGTTTCCCTGCTGAGCCCTTCCTGCAGTGCCAGGTGCACAGCCAGGGCCTGCAGGATGGCCCCGTTGTAGCCCAGGGAGTTGGCGTGGGTCAGCTCCGCGCTCAGCTTCGCAAACTGCCAGAGAAACCCCTGTGTCAGCAAAGCCTCCTGGGACAATCCCCCGGCAGCAGGGACACCCAGAGAAGCCCAGAATGTTCCATTACCTTCTTGACATCCTGGATGTCGGAGTAGACGAGGGGGATGCCGGCCACCCTCATGGCCCCGCCGTTCCCGTAGGAGCCCTTCCCGTTGAACTGCGCTCTCGCGGGCTCAAACACGTCGCTGCACTTGGGGCTCAGGAGCTTCTTGAAGACGTTGACCACGGCCATCCCATAGCCCCTGTTGGGCTCCTTCTTGTACTCCTCAGCAAACCTGGTGTGGGCAGCGGGGAAAACACCCGGGGGGGTTTGGTCTGTTACTGGGGTTTGTGATTGGATGAAGCCTCTTGCTAAAGTGAATTAATAACGCACACGTAAATCAGTGACAGTCAGGGCTCAGTGATTCAGTTCTGCTGGAAACAATTCCCAAAGAATGGTGTGAAAGAAGGATGTATAAACATCACCTTCTATAACCCACTTGTTTCCCTCTCAATTCTGCCTCAAAATAGAAGCAAACTAGAAACATTTCCGTGGGTCACAACCACAAGGAAAGTCTTTTGTTCAAGTTCAGTGGGAGAGTTTTCTAAACAAAGAAATGCTTTCCCTTAAGTGGAACCAAATGCTCTCAGGGCTGGGGATTCAACAGGGAAACGGATCATAAACAGAGTCAAGCTGAGCTCCCTCCTATTCCCTCACTAAACTAAGGGCAGTGCAAACATAAACAGCAACAAATAAACATGAAACAAAATGTTTTTGGAATCTCCAAGCATTCTCCTCTCCAAAGGTGAACACACACAAGGCTGACACACAGCAGCCCTGCCCTGTCAAGGCAGCTTCAGACTCCACACTGCAGCTCATGCTGCTGCACGGTCCAAGGCATGACAAAGCAAAAGGATTAACAAACTAAAGGATTAACCATCTCTTTCCTAACTTTTTCCCCTCCAAAAATTAGTAATTAGAATTAATCTGCCTCAGCCCTTGTGCTCTTCCACAGACAGTCACAGTGATGGTTACACCTTCAGGAAGCCTCATGCTCACCTCTTGGCCATGTCAACCTCATCAAACTCCTGCTTGGCCAGCAGTGACTGCACCACCGACCTGCTCATGGCCGTGTCGTCCGTGTACGGCAGCGACTCTGCAACGGGAGGGCAAAGAGTCACACCAGCAGCCAGGGACAAACTGCTCCTGCCCTTTGCCACCACCACCCTCATCTCCAAGGCCTGACTGTCACAAGTTGCCTGGGACAGTTGTGGCTGCCCATGGATCCCTGGAAGTGTCCCAGACCAGGTTGGCCAGGGCTTGGAGCAACCTGGGACAGTGGAAGGTGTCCCTGCCCATGGCAGGGGGTGGCACTGGATGATTTTTAAGGTGCCTTCCAACCCAAACCTGTCTGGAAGTTCCCTGGCACTGTGAGGTTGACACTGCCATGTTGTCAGAGTAAGTAGACATAGCCAGGGAGCTGCATCCACAGCTATAATGACACAGAATATACTTCAAGATTAGTAAGAGCCAGGTGAAGATGCCCGACATCCAGAGGTACATATGGACAAGAGAGTCAGCCCAACACAGAATCACAGATTTCCAGGATGGTTTAGGTTGGAAGGGACCTTAAAGCCCATCATACTCCATTCCCTGCCATGAGCAGGGACACCTTCCGCTATCCCAGGTTGCTCCAAGCCCTGTCCAACCCAGCCTTGGACACTTCCAGGGATGGAGCAGCCACAGCTTCTCTGAGCAACCTGTGCCAGAGCACCACCACCCTCATGGGGAACAATTCCTTCCCAATATCCCATTTAACCCTTCTCTCTGGCAATGGGAAGCCATTCCCCATGTCCTGTTACTCCAGACCTTTGTCAATAGCCCCCATCTTTCCTGCAGACTCCCCTCAGACACTGTAAGGCTGCAATCATTTCCTAAAACAATTCTGAGCTTCTCTCACTCTTCTCCTCCTCAAGTTTTGGTACCTCTGCTCCCTGCTGACACCCCAGCCCTGCCACACCCATTCACAGCACACTCCACCTCAGCTCCCTGGAGTGGGAGCAGCACGGGCCGAGCAGAAAAAAACACGGGTCTCTCTGCATCAGCGGTGTCCCTAAGGAATCCCTAGGGAATCAGGAATGGGTGCTGAACCCCCACAGTACAGGAGCACAGGACAGGGCAGGGGACAGCCAGGGCAGTGGCAGCAGAGATGCCCCACAACCAGGTGAGGGGTAAGCACTGGGGGCACCCACGTTTCGGGGGAGCAGAGGGGTTGGGAATTCTGCAGGTTGGGCACACCTCAAAGCACAATCCTAAGGGTGCTGAGAGAGTGGGACACAAACACCCCAAAGCCCAGTCCTGGGGGTGCTGAGGGAGTTGGACACAGACACCCCAAAGCCCAGTCCTGGGGGTGCTGACGGAGTGGGACACAAACACCCCAAAGCCCAGTCCTGGGGGTGCTGAGAGAGTTGGACACAAACACCCCAAAGCCCAGTCCTGGGGGTGCTGAGGGAGTTGGACACAAACACCCCAAAGCCCAGTCCTGGGGAGTGCTGGGGTCTAACCAGAATCTCTGCGGTGCCGAGTGCCGTGCACAGCGGGGTGTGTGAAGGGGGACATGGGGATATCCCCCGCTCTCCGCCGCGCTCCCCCTCACACACCTCCACGTGCGCTCCCCGCCGCCTCCCCTCCCTCCTCAGGCGGCGCCGGTTCCAGCCCTTTGAGAAAACTCAGCAGCTCCGGCAGCTTCACGACGCTCCTGCCTTCGAAAACAGCTCCCAGGCAATCCCCCAACAACGCCCCGGTCAAGCAGCCCCGGAACCGAGCGAGGCCGGGCCGGGGACGAGCCGGGAGCCGCCCGGCGCCTGAGGCCGGACCCGCCGCCGCCATCTTGCCGCGCGCGGCGCCCTCTTCCTCCGGGCCGCCAGGGGGCAGTGTGTGAGGAAAAGCCGAAGGCTTCCTCACACGCGGCCCCCTAGCGGCCCGGAGGACCGAGGTGCCGACAGCACACCCGCCTTTTCCTTTAAATCCCTCCTGGAATGCAGCTGGATTTAATCGCCGCGGATGACAACTGGGGACAGGCCCTTTATTGTTTATAAATCTCCTCGGAGCGCGGGAGGCTGTAAACATCATCCAAGGGCCAGACAGTTATAAAACAAACTAGAAGAATTCCATTCTCCCCAAACGCGACGCAGATGTCGCTTTTGCTCGCTACGGAACTGAATCACCGGGAGTTTTTCATTCCCCCCGCGCTTGCACAATTCCCGGCGCGCTAAGCCAGCTCCAGCTGACTGTCCCTCGGCAGGTTCCTGGTGCGGCTGACAGCGTCGACCTCTGGGTCAAACTTCTCCACGGGGACCACGAGTTTTCTCCGGGTGTCCATGCACTTGTTGTCCAGCTGCAGAGAATTGGTTTTGTAGCCAATATCTGTCTGAATGCGGTGAAGTTGTCTGTAAAGAGCGTCCAAGGCATCCCTGGGAATGAGCAGAAGGGACAGGAGTTGGGATCAAATGGGAACAAACTCCCCAGGGAATGGTCACAGCCCTAACCCTGCAAGAGCTCAAGGAAGATTTGGAAAATGCTCTTGAGCACAGGGTGGGATTTTTGGGGTGTCCCATGCAGGGCCAGGAGTTTGTCTCAGTGATTCTTGTGTCTCTCCCAGCTCAGGATATTCCATGATTTTAAACTGGACAGGAAGCACCCAACTTCCCACTTTCTGGCAGCATTTGGCCCTGCACAAGGAGTGAACTCATCAGATATTCATTGTTTAGGGCAGTGAATAGCTAGCCCACACACTGCTCTGGGAGGGCAGCAAGAGATGTGCACCCAGGGAGCTGCCAGCCCACAGCAGCACTTCTGTTCCTTCCTTGTCACTCATTTTTTTTTTGTCCCTTTTGGAACAGTCAGTCAGGGCCTGGATGAATTCCGAGACAAGCAGGGCCTGTGGGAGCCCCATTCCCCTCCCAGCACAGACCCCTTGTACCCCACACCCACCAGGCCCAAACACTGCTGCCCCTCATGTGCCACAAGCACCAAAAGGCAGGTGCTGGAGGTGTGCCCAGAGCAGGGACACCCCGAGGTACATCCCCTCAGGGCAGCGCTGGGCACTGCTGTTCCTGGACAGCAGGACACTCACTGTGACTCTGTCCGCTTCTGCTGGAGTGCACGGATTATCCCCTCCAGCTGCTGGACCTCGTCTGTCAGTCCGTACTGAGCCTGCAGGGAGCAGGGGACAGCACTTAACAGGGCTTGACAAAGGCCACAGTTCCCCCTTTCCCCTCTCCCCCAGCTCTGACGTTATTCCCTTGCTTTGCTATGTCACTGTAGGATCCATTGCTCAGCTGCTCCAAAGCTCATCCCTGTTTTCCAGAGCCCCCTTCCCGGTCAGCTGCCTGCAGGGACATGGCAGGTGAGGTACCTGATCCCGGCAGAGCTCAATGTGGGGCCGGTACGTGCGCGTCTCCAGGCGGGTGTGAGCCACTTTCAGATCCAGTGTTCTCTTCCGGATATCTTCCTCCAGCTGCCGGATCTCCTCCTCCATTTCAGCAATTTCCTCCAAGGTCTGAGGATAGACATGTGTCATGAGGGACAGCCCGGGATGCAGACTGGGAAACTGCCCCCGTGTCTTTGGGAATTTTGCTGTGCTGGGGATAGATTTTACACAAGGGCTTCTGAGGACTGAATCCTCTGCTTTCACATGGACCAGGATGGTGCTGCTGAGACAAGGGGTGAAATAAAGAGGCTGAAACCTGGCAGTGCTGCCAAACAGTGCCAGAGAAGCACTTGTGAGAGTTGGGATACTGCTGGGAACGTATGCGTGCCACTGAACAGCAAACACGTGGAAACTACACTCAGGCCAAGTCACTTTCCATGTAAAAAACAGCCTTTGGGACTCCGTTCCCAGCCAGGGTTGTTGTCAACGACCAAAGAAACAACACTTACATTCTTCTCCTGCCATCTCAGCTCACTAAGGGCTGCTTCCATGTCTCTCATCCTCTTCCTCAGTGCAAACTCTGTAGCTATACGCTGAGCATCCAGCTCATTGTTTGTCTGAGGAGAGAACAGCTCCAGTCACACATGGCTGCAAGGTGTCTGTGTCCCCCCAAGCTGTGCCTGGAAGGTTGGGACAAGCCCAGGAGCAAAACCAGATGGGTTTGACTGCTGCCACATGTGCACGTCACACTTCCCCAGTAGCCAAAAGGTGGGGATCGATGGACAGGGACATGTCCTCCAGCTTGCTGACACTGCTGCAAGCTCTTCAGCATAACCAAGCTCCTACTTAAACCAGGAGGGTAGCTGCTCCCAGACAGATCCAGAGACACGCCTGCCACTCTCCCACACCAGATCCAGAATGGCATCACAGATTTGGGGCCAAGGGAGCAGTTTACCTGGGCAATGCTAAGTGTGATTGCTCCTCGGAGATCAACTGAGGCTCTCATTTCTGCCTCAACACGCTCCTTGTTGCGCCGGCTGTTCAGTTCCCACTCACTAAGTGCAGTTGTTCTGTGAACAAATCAGTTACGAAAATAAATTGAGTGTTTGCAAGATATTTTTAAGCAACCACCTGCTGCAGGCCAGGATGGCAGCACAAAATAATTCTGGAAAGCTGGAGGTCACATCTTCCCTGATCTCCTCAGAGACTGAACCCCACCAGGCCCAACATCTGCTCTATCAGGGACACATCCAAACCATGAAAAGGAATGCCAGGCAAGTGAAAATGTGCAGCAGGTCCCCCTGAGCTGTGCCAGAGGTGACACCACACTGCTGAGTGTCACTTACAGCTAGACAGGAGGGAGGCAGGGCACCTGGCCACCACTGGGTTTGTGGTGACAATTTAGCTATCGCCCAAAAATCTGTGGCTTCCCCATGCCACAGCCAACTTCTGTTTGTTCTGAGCTCTCTCCAAAACTGTACCCATCAAGCCTGGACACAGCATGGAAGGAAAAAGCAACTCAGGGCTCGGGGCAGATTTGGTCACACAAGGACAGATTCTTTCCTTACCCATATGGAATCCGTGTTGGGTTGACCTTGAAGGAGATGTTGCCAGAGGTGGGATTGAAGGACATGCACTGCCGATCAAGCTCCAACGCTTCCACCTTGTGCCGGTGGTCACAGCTCAGCTGCTGACGAGCTTCCTTTAAGAGGCTGTGGAGAGCCAGGCTGGAGTCAGCGGGGAGCAGGCCCAGGGCAGGAGCAGCTCACAATTCCCAAAGCCTTCACCACCATGTCAGTCATCTTAGTGAAATGAATGATGAGCTCCCATCCTCCCTGGGAACTGGGCCTGACCTGCCCAGCATTGCCTGCCTGGCTGCCCCAGGCTGTGTGCTGGTATTGCCCTGGAGAATGGAGCTGTGAAGGATTCCCACAGAGTATCAGGGTCTGGGAGCTCTGACATCTCGTGGCCACTGATTCCTAAACCAAGGCAGGTGGCACAAGACATCTGGGACAAAATTTCCAAATGGTGCTTGTGAAGTTGCCCTTGACACACCCTTCCCTGCCAAATCCCTGACCTTGAAAATCATCCAGGGTTCCTGTGTGGTTGCCTGCCTGCCTGCCCATCTCAGTGTGGCATTAAAGGCACATTAAGTATCTGGGGCAAAGCAAGGAGTGCAGAGTCAACAGCCAAAAGCTGCAACTCCTCACCAGAGCTGTTTGAAGGCATCATCCACTCGCTGCTGCAGCTCTTTCTTGGTTTTCTCAATCACCTTCACCTCTCTGAGTAGCTCCTCTTCCACAGGATCCCTCACCACATCGATGTCACGACGGCTCTCACGGAACGTCAAACACTCAATGGCAACATCCAAACACAAGTTCTTTGCCTGGATGGCATTTTCTGCTGCTTCCTTCACCTGGAAGAAGCAATCAATCGAGTGGGGAGGTGGGATCTTTTAGAGACAGGAGAGAGAAAGGAAGGGGAACCCACCCATACCATCATTAAGAGGGACTCATACTGTCTTTGCAGTTCTGAAACCTTTTATCAAGTCTGGAATAAAAATTGCCAGATCCAAACACCTTAGTCCTCTACACCTGCCATTTGCATTGGGAATCACACACCTTGCTGGGGGTTAACAATTCCAGAAGCAGCAGCAGCCTCTGGGTTTAAAACTCACAGTATCAGAGATCTCCCACCACTATTCCCTATGTAAACCCAAACGTTTTTGAAGGATGGTGTTAACATATTTCGTATTATTCTTCAGAGCTTCATAAAAATTCCAAACAACAAAATTCACCCAGAAATCCAAACAGGAGCATGTAATATACAGCTGCATGACATGGCTTGGCTCAGCCAAGAACCCAGTGGTTTGTTTTCTAGGAAGTCATTCCATCAAGTATGGATCTCAGTATAAAATATACATAAATATATATAAATTTATCTAGTGAGAAGCCCCCCTTGAACTCCAGATGGGCTTGCCCATTGCACAAGACAAGCCTCAATTATTTCACATCCCATGTTGAGAGTGTAAGTTCATTTGCAGCCATCTGCCTTCCCAACATACTTTGGTTAAGGCATCAATTTCCAAATCTATGTCTGCGAGGCATTTGGCCAGGGCCTCTCTCCATTTGTCCACGGTGGTGATACGATCTTTGAGGTGGGTTCGGCTGTTGTGCTCATCCCATTTTGCCTGGAATTAGAGAGAAATGCCATTACTCTTTTTAAAATTGTAGTTGTGAATCTTGCTGAAGCCTTTCTCTGTTTTCAGGACTGACTGAGCCTCTCACAGGAATACAACACGTTGCCATTTGGAATCACAGTCAGATACACAAATGGAGAGCACAGAGAACAACATCAGTGGCAGTGAATGTGAGAAACACACACGGGGATTTAGTGACAGTACAGACACATCATTGCAGGTGGGTTTACAGGGAGTAAATGTCCATACTTAGCATGTTCTGTACAGGTAAAGCCCTTTATTCCCTCATCCATACACCCAAATCTAGACACTCTCCCAGCTCCTCAGCCCACTATCCTGACAAAGCTGTGAGCAGCCCCCCTGGCAGAGGGCTCACCTGGTTGCCGGTTTCATTGCGGAGAGCTCGTCCTTCCTGCCGGACATGATGGGAATTAAAACGCTGCTGTTCGGCATCGGCCGAGATGAGGAGGGAGTTATTCTTCCAATCTGGCAAGGTGAAGCGTTGGCCTGGCTTTACACTCAGCGAGGCCATCTTGCTGAACAGGTGACTGAAAGGGAGTGGAAGATTTATGTGTTTATTCATGGAAATACACCTGAAATGGAGCTGCAACCAAAAACTACAGAGCTCTTCAGGAGAAAAGCAGCAGCAAGCTGCACCCTGGCACCTGGCCTAATGCAGGTACATGTCCTTAAAATGGGGGAGCACAAGGGCAGGTGATGGGAGCCATCCTCTGCCTCAGGCCAGGGGGATAAACCCTCTGTCCCTCCCTAGGAACATAATTTTTTGCAGGGACAAGGAGCTGCTCACAGCACCAGTTTCCATATGGTATTTACTGAGCTTGGACAAAAACGGCTGAGGATGTGACTGATTCTGTTGTGCTACCGCTGAAGGCTTAGCCCAGGGCTGTGACCCCTGGGACTCCGAGGCTTTGAAGGAACAGCAGAGATTTTAGGCTTCTCCTTTTTCACCCAGCACAGACTGTACAACGGGCAGAAACTGCAGACCCCACTCCAGAAGGTCCGAGGAGCTCCTGAGTGGGCTGCAGGTGCCCAAACCCACGGTCAGGGTCAGTTCTGGAGCAGAATCCCTTGGCAGTGGGATATCTATCCCACGTCTGCCCCAGCCCCCGCGGGCACAGCGCGCTGGGCCGGAGCCCCTCGAGCACCGACCCCAAGAGCTGACGGGGACGTGCAGCCCCTGAAGGGAAGGAAGCCCGGAGAGAAGGCACGAAGGGCCGCGGAGCACCCGACCATAGGTGGAGGGGAAAGAGGAGAAGGGGAGAAAGAGGGAAAGGGCTCAGCCGCCGGCTCGGAAGGGGCCTCAGGCCGGCTGGTATGAGGGCACTCAGCTCCTCCGGCTCCCGCCCCGCCTCAGGGCCGGGCCGCTCTCTCCCCTCACCGTTACCGGCCGATTTCCCCCCTCTCCACTCACCGTTCCTGGCCGACCTCCACTCTCCCCTCACCTTTCCCGGTCGATCCCTCCCGCCCCCTCCGATCTCTCACCGTTCCTGGCCGATCCCCCGCTGTCCCCTCGCTGTTCCCGGCCGATTCCCCCTCTCCCCTCACCATTCCCGGCCGAACCCCGCTGTCCCCTCACCGTTCCTGGCCGATCCCCGCTGTCCCCTCACCGTTCACAGCCGATTCCCCCTCTCTCTCCCCTCACCGTTCCCGGCCGATTCCCCCTCTCTCTCCCCTCACCGTTCCCCGCTCTCGCCCCGGGCTCGCGCGGGGCCGTTGCGGGGCGGCCCTGGCGGCGGCTCCTTGGGGGGGTATCGGTGACAGGGACACCGCAAACCGCAGCAAAGCAGCGCCCAAAACACCGAAAAATAATATTGTTTAAAAAAAAAATCCCACGAAATGCCCCAAAAAGCAGGAGAGAGCCGGGGATGTCCACTTCCAGAGCCCTTTCCCATTTTCACAGCAGCCATCCTGCCCCCAGGATAGCTGTGGGCACTTCAACAAGCTCTTGCATTTTTTAACTTATTTTTTTAAAATTTTAGTTAAACGGCATTAAAATACAAAAAAAAAGACCAAACGTAAATGGTTTTCTGAACTTGGATATTCCTGGTGCCTCCCTTCACATCCTCCCACCCAGACCAATATCTGCTCCTTGCTTTGGGAATAAATCAAAATGATGCAAGTATAAATAAAGCCTCACACACGTGCATTTCAAAAAAAATTTATTTTTCAAATGAATACAGTTCGTTTACAATACACTCAAGTTGATGGTATCTATAGCCAGCAGAGATCGATGACTGCTGTGTCCTATACACAGTCGTACAGAGGTTACAGATGCCTACGAGAGGGAAGGAACAGTGAAAGAAGTTGACATTTTACTGTGCTGGAAGGAAAGCAACTCTTGCAACAGGTAGAAAATTTTGGCAAGAACAATTTGTCCAGAAAGGGAGAAGGGGCAGAGGACACGGCTTCTGCTTAGCAAGTACATCTCAAACACCGACACATTCCCTCCCACCCCGCACGGCTGCAGCCCACGGTACAAAGAGGCACACATGGTCAAGATGGTTAAGTAAAAATAAAGGCTTTTACCAGTTTGTTTGCCATCCATCTACAATCTATTTGTGCAACGTCTCAAGTCACAGCTCTACTTTACTCTTGAAACATTTCCCTTTTGCTTCGAAAGCCCCCAAGACCTTTACGGTGGGAACACATTCACGCTCCTGCCGAAGCAATGGGACACCAAAACAGGGGAGCAGGTACCAGCATATGAGAAAGAGCAGACACATGGGACAGGATCAATCCACCAGACTGGTTTATTAGAATTTTATTCAGAAAGGAATCCCAAACAGCATGACTTTTTCTCTTTTTTTTAAACAATATAAACCCATGGTATTAAATACGCAAAATTTCTATGTGTGACATTGCTTCCAGCAGTCTCCAAAACTAACACAGCTCACTGGCCAGTGAGCACACACAATGCCACCTGAGCCACCTTCTTCCCAAAATCCTTTAATATTAGCTCGTAACCAAATGCTACCAATTACTGTGAAAGCTCTGAAGTAACACCTGCTGACAGACAATGTCCTTGTCCATGATCACACACCTCCAGCCAGGTGAACAGCCCACTTTTTCCCCACCAAGCACTGTTTATCCACCATGAGGCTACCTGGGGAGCTGAACTGCTTATACCAAGGGAAGGGACAAGAATAACAGGAAGGAGGGTCTGTACCCTGTGAGCCCGAAGTGTCATTGCTCCCCTGGAACACTGATCTGTACACCAGTGCCTGTAAAACCAACATTTCTGACCCAAAACTCGTTCTGCTCACTCCACTGCTGTGCTGCAGCTCACTTTTCACACCTGCCTGCAAACAGACACCAAACACAATGAGCTAGAAGCAGGTTTTTCTACAGGAAAACAACATGTAGCTGTCTCAAGGAGAGATTCAACACTGAAAACTGCAAAAATGAGAAGATTTCACTGAAAAACAGAAATCAAGTTCAAAAAAAAGTAAACACTACAGCCACAGGAGAGAAGTGGTGCACAAAAGCGAGTACCCAGAAGAAGCCATTCTGCACTGCAAAGTTGCCAGAAGCCAAACTCCATCTCTGGCATTCTTCCTCTCACCAAGTTTTGTTGGTGTTCAATTATCCTCACTACTTCAGGAGCAATACTCAAGTTTTCACCTTGCTGGCATACCATCTGGTTCCAAAACTTCCAAAAGTTCTTTAAATTCAGCATTGCTCCAGTGGGTATCACTTTGCTATTACATCTGAGAGGACACTACCTACCAAGACACGTATTTTCTATCAAAGAAACTGGTTTTGAAGATATTTAAGATTTGCAAGTGTAAGCAAAATGAAAGTTTATTAGTAACTATTTTAAAAGCTAACTTTTGCACACCTGTACTGAAATGGGTTTGAATCTATGATTTATGGGCAAGCATGGCCCTAAACTCAACATACAGCCATATTTTGTGTTGCTAGATAGTGTTACAGCATTAATTTTCCAACTGCCAAATGCATTTGAAAGACCTGTGTAATTCTCAGCAATGAAAAAAAACCAAAAACCTTTCATTTAAATAAACTTGCCCTCTGAGCATCTGTTTTACAACAAATGGGTTGGTTTAAAGAAAGCAAGATGGCAAACACAGGACTGACCCCAAGGGGCTTCAGCCTCAGGCAGAGCTGCAATGGGATGGGAGGGAAGAGCTCCAGCTCCCAGCAGGGATGGGCTCCAAGCAACTGGATCCACTGGAAGATGCAAATGTGCAAGAAATGCACGGGTTTGTATCACGAGGTTACCACTGTCATGACATGGTTCACCCTCAGATCACCCAGTAACACTCTCATAAGGCGATGTGAATCATCACAAACATTTTCTAGATGAAAAATGAGGCAGAACCATTTCCCCCATGTCAGAAAGGGAACCTGCTTCAGAGCCAGCTGGTTCCAAAGATCCTGGCTGGACAACTTGCCAATGTCTCAAAACAGCTTCAAATAGAACCTGTTGAAAAAGCTCTTCCATTTTGGTCTGAAAATCCACTTTTTTTTAGCAGCTTAAAGCCCAAACTGGCATCTAAGCACACACATGCTTACTTCTGCACAGTGCAGTGTCTACAATGGGGCCCTGGTGCCAGAGGATGGGAGATTGTTCCTCTTTCCACACCCAAGTGACCACACGATTCTGTCCCCAGACATCGCCACCCCTGCTGCTGGCAAACTGCCTTCTGAACTTATCTGTGACATTTAATCCTCACCTCCACGTCCACACTGAGCCAGAGCTTTGCACTGCTCCCCAGCATTCACTGGACAACATTCCCCATGTCCCTGCAACCTCCAAAGGGTGGAGAGGGGAGAGGCAATGGAGTGTATGGAAAGCTGCAGGAGCACAGTAAAGAGCGAGGACATCACTGGACAGGCAACATTCAAATAAAGGCAGAATCAACGATTCTCATTAGATAAACATATCAAGGTTAAATTTTATTTTAAAAAATTGCAAGTCTACCAGGAAGTAGGTTTATTTGATGACATTACTCTCCAGAAACCACTTATTTTAAGTTTCTCCTCTCTGGGTAGTTCTAATTCACAAATAATTCAGGGCTTGCTTTAAGTAATTCAACACAAAACCAACTCTGACCAAGGATTTTGAGCTTTAAAAACAGTTCAAGAAAAATACTAACCATCCTACCAATGCAAATACTAGTTTTTCCAGCTCTGTTCCTGGTCAGAAAAAGGCACATACTTGCTCTCTATGAGTTCAAGTCCAACACAAAAATTCAGGATACCCAAGCTCATGTCTGATGTCCCTGAAAGGTGTGAGCTGATCACAGCTCACCTGATACCCACCCACCTCCTACCCAGTCCTTTGTTTCTACAGGCTTTTGTCACCATCCCACCCCCACCCTCACATCCAGAGCTGATCCGTGCTCCACGCAGCCACAGCATCCTCAACATGGCTAATTCCATCCAGGCAGTGGAGGGAGAGAGACCCTGGTCAGGGAATGGGGAGGTAGGTAAGAGCTGAGAGCAGAGCAGCTGCAGTGCTACAGCAAAATGACCTCTACACCTGCCTGCTGCTGTTCCTGGGAGCCAGGCACACCTCCAGGCAACCAGGAATCTCTCAGGGCATCTGTGTTCTACAGAAGGGCCACATATTGCTCACAAAACCCCCTGGGTCGCTGCTGTCTGAACCAGTGCATCCACTGGAAGCTGCATCTGTTTCACCCAAGTAAGGGATTCCAAGGTTTGGATAAAAGCACAGCTTGATTTCAGGGGACAGCTGTCACAGGCACTGCCACCTGCTCGCAGCACGGTCCTGGAGAAGAACAGCCACACCTAAAAATATACAGGAACATGCTTTTCCCCTCATATATTAGTTTTTGAATTAGCAGTCACAGAATAACAGAGTAGTCTGGGTTGGAAGGGATCTTTTAAAGCTCATCCAGACAAACCCCCCTGCTGTGACCTGGGATCTCTAGACCAGGTTGCTCCAAGCCCCATCCAATCTGACACCTTGGATGTTTTCAGGGATGGGGCAGCCACAGCTTCTCTAGGCAACCTGTGCCAGTGTTGCATCACACAAATTGTAAAAAATTTCTTAAATCTAATTTGAACTGACCTCCCTCAGTTTAAAACCATCACCCCATATCCTGTGGCAACGAGCCCTCCTAAAAGTTCACCCCCATCGTTCTTACAGGCCTTTTCAAGTACTGAAAGGTACTGAAGGAAAACACCAGCTGTCAAGTTTTGCTTTTTTATTTACTACAGGGGGCAAAGGAGGATCTGCTGCTTCTTCATTAGCATCAATATTCTGTTTTGATGTTCCCACTTGATAATTTTTAAAAGACTTTGAATAACTCCTACAGTGCTCTGTTACTTTGAATCTGCCCTTTCTGCCTCTTCCACCTTCTTTCCCTTGTTGAGCTGTCCCAACAGACACAGGATCTTGATGTCCCACAGGTTCTCCATCTCCTTGAGGAGGTCTTCCCTGTCTGCCTGCAGCTGCTCCTTGTTGTGTTTTGGTTTGCTTTTTTTATTATTTTTTAAAATTTAAAGTATTTTAATAATGTCTATTTTCAGTAGTTAGCTCTTATTTAATTTGGATACTTTAAACCATCATGCACCCTCCAATGACTGCAACAGAAACATTTCTACTGGAAATAAACCTCACATGTGGCAGCTCATGGACACCAAGGCAAGAGATTTGTGTCCAACAGAAAACTGCTTCATCAGGTGCAAGTTCATTCCTTTTGATAGAAAGAAGAGGCAGCAACTTCCTTCTAAATCTCAACAGGTTCAGTATGAGCTAAATATAGAGAGAAACAAAGCAGTTGGTTGACAGGCAGGGGAGGAGATGGAGGGTATTGCTGCAAACAAGCTGATGGTGCAAGATTTTTGGCCCTTTTTAGTCTAAAAGATAGAAACAGCTACTACTAAAAGGGTCAGGAGACACAGTTTTGGCTCAGAATTTAGACTGAAAAATGCTTTCTAAACCCCAGCCTAGTAACATTGAGAAATTTGAAATATAAAATAATTGAACATCATGGCAAGCTTAATACCAACACAGTGGCATTGGGCACTGCAATAAGACAAGAAAGTTGGTACAAGCTACAAGAGACATTGGATCATGTCTCGAACTTGAATCAGAAGAAATTACAGAGCAAAGAGAGTCAACTTGTGCCTGGGGAGCTGCAGCATCCCCATAACAAGGAGGTGTGGGCAACTCAGCAAGGGCACTGCCCAATGCTGGGACTCTGAACCCCACATATTTCATTGATGATGTCCAGAAGCTCTGCTTACTCCCAGAAAAAGTCTGGACACTAACATATTCCTGCAAAGAGACCACTTGGAATTACTCAGTGAGTTCTGTGGTTAAGCTCCTGATATTCAAAAATATCCTGACATCAAGTTATTCCACATCTTGAATGCCCAACACTATAAACAGTAATAAAACGCACAAAATCATTTTAGTTGTAGAGAAACAAGGTACCAATGAAGCACTTGTCTATGGCGAGCGGGTTAATTGTCTCCTCTCAAACACGACTGGTTAAGCCAACTTTCTTTGGAGAAGAAAACCAAAACATTCAGAAACTTCTCCTGCCTAAAAATAAGTGTTAAAAGCAACACACAGAGCAGACACACAGACCTCTGAGCTGCACACAGACCACCAATAAATATACAGAAACACCACAACAAAGGACAAGGCTCATCATAAAAGAAAAGTCCCATAACTGCTACTCAAACCAATACCAAAGGAAAGGGAAGTGTTTTTTGCAGGCATGTGCAAGCACATTACAGTGTCAAAGCACAACTTTGCTATTATTATTACTTTATGCAGCATTACAAGGTTACTGAGGTGCAGTGTTTAATAGTCTAGTCTACAGCTTTTCCTGACTGCAGGAACGCTCACCAAACTCACCATGGACCCACCCCCTCATGGCATCACCCAGGCACCAAGCTGCTCCCATCCAGAGCATCCAGCTCCCAGCTGGCAGTCAGAAGACCCACTGATCCATCCCAAACACACACGAGCCATGTGAGGACCAACCATTTCCCAGGCCATCCTCCTAAGACTCCCTTCAGTTTGTCTCCACCTTTGGCAATGTGCTTCCCCTAAGAGAAGACATCCTTCAGGAGCTATGGATTCTTTTCAGCACCAATCAGGTCCCCATGGCTTCTCCCACACCCCAAGCCCCAGTCCCCTCAAAATGAAGAGGTAAATCACATTGACCAAACCCAACCTAGCCCCAGCCTACCAGCTGAATTTGGTGATCGCTCCTCAATGCCTCTCCCTCCAAAGGAAAACACCTTCCTGGTTATTCTTGGTCCTGACTCAGAGAAGCTGATGCTTGAAAGTACCTAAAAGATACCATCAAACACTTGGCATTTTCAATAATTTATCTTAAATTTGCAGCCACGTACAACTGGAAAATAAAAATCTACAGCACCATCTTCTAAAAAGGCACTTTCTGAGGACTGTCTTGCTTAAAAAAAATAAAAGTCACTCCAAGTTTTAAACAGTGGAACTGCTTTGTTTGAAAAGGACCCTACGGTAACAACCCGTGTCAGGTGAGGGGGTACCTCAGACAGGATGTGAAAGGCCAGGGCACGTGGGATGGAAAGTGGATGGAGTCTCCCCAACACCCTCATTCCTGCCAAACCAATGCTTTGATATTTTCCCTCGCATGCCTCTCCCTTACAACTCCTTCCCCACCACATGCACCTTTGTCTACTCAGGGGACAACAATTTGGGTTTTAGTGTCACGGAGATCAGGATTTTTGAGATTCTGCTCGGGAGGTAAGATGTAGGATCCTGTATCTATCTTGCTCATACCTCAACTACAGAAAGTACAAAATCTTCTACCAGCAGAAAGCATCAACGAGCTCAAGCTCTACCCACGATATTTTACAAAAACAAGGAGTGAATTGGCTAAGTGAAGTTTGATTTCAACATGTGCCAAACCAAAAATGATATTCCAAACACACAGCATCAACCTAAAGTACCATCTTTGGGTAGAAAAGACAGACAGAAATCTTTCCCTTTGACACCCCTATGGAATTTTTCACTAGTTCCAAACAACCTGCCAGTAGCAGCCATGAAACTCCACAGCACTGAAAGGGACAGAGCATCTGCCCAGCCTGACCAGAGACCACGATGGCCATCCAGAAACAACCACCTTTGAAAACTGAATTTACAGGTCCAACACACACAATCTGAACTTTTGATTCCTTGGTTATAAAAGTGCTTTGAGTAAGGTTCTAAACCCTCAGTTCACAAAACAGGGAAAATACCAAAAGTGGACAAGATATGAAGAAACTGTTAAGAAATGGAAGAAAAAAAAAAAAGGCCTTAAGCTTGAGCTTGGAATTTCACCAGAGTGAACTTTAAGACTAGTAGAAAACCAGTATTTGTAGCTGGAATTTTTACAGCAGACTACATGGTATCTCATGTTGAGCATTTTATAGGACAAGTATTTGTACATGAAGAAGTGAAAATCATTTAGGACCAAGAGCATCTTGAAATAATTTGACTGACAACTTCCAGAAACCCATTTTACTCCTGAAAACCATTTCTGTGGCCAAACTCCCAAAAGAAGACCGGAATGAATACTATAAAAATAATTTTTGGACACGTGTAACCAGATGACACATGGAACAGTGACACAGCGATCCTGAGTCAAATGGCCACGGCTCAAGTCCCTAGAAAGGGAAAAAGGCGACTTACAGCGGAGCCACTCCTCCTGTTGGCAAATGTCGCGAGTTTAACGCCTCAACCACAAACATTCTGTGATTCTCTCCAGCTCTGGATCTAGCAGTGGCCAGGTGGGAGGTTTGGGCAGGGCTGGCTGGGTGAGGAGGGGCTCGGTGATACCCTGGGCCTGCCCCCACCACGGGAGCACTTAGTGGCACTTGTTCAGTACAAGTGAGGTCTCGGTGCAGTGTCTGAGGAGATGGGAACTGCTTTTCTCCACAGGCAGAAACCCGAGGCCGGTGTCTGCAAAGCAAGAAGAGCCATCAGCCTGTGCCCATATCCCTCTTTGGACTATCCACAGCCAGCTCTCGGCCGGAGAGGGGGATCTGCTGTGCCACTCAAGATTTCCTCAAACAGCACATAAAATTTGAGATTTTTTTTTTTTTCTTTTTCAAGGAGAGCAGGTACAAAAATAAAAGAAATCCATATACTCTGAAAATATACTGGAAACTGCCACCACAGATGAGGTACCATTTATCCCGACCCCCCACCCCCAAACTGCAAACATCAAAATATATATGTTTTTAAACAAAAGAAGAATATCTGGCTATTTAATCTCAGTTAAAATGACAGCACCCTTTGTTACACTTGATATTTCACACCATTAATTCTCTTTTGAAAAAAAACCAAGATATCTAACTAACCTTGATTCCTTGCTTTTCTCCTCATTCCTTAGTGCAGTAATTGTCCATCTCCATTTAAATAAATATAGCAGCTACAGCATCATAAATGTGTGGCCCTCACAACGTCAGTAACTTGATATCGTAATACAAAGAAGTATCGGCACTTGACGTAGATATTTGCAAAACCAAGAAGAGAGATTAAAACTTCCAAATACTCCTCACATGAAAACCAGGTACAATGTTACCTTGACAACTGAAGTCACTTTGCCAATGAAGTTTCTTTAGTTTTTGGTGAAAGTAGTGAGCAAAAAAGCTTCTCAAATCCGAGTCACCGAGCGTGGGCAGGGTGAGAAGCAGCTTTGAAAGGAGAGCTAGAAGGCTTTGTAAAAAGGAATTTTCAGCTAAATGCCAGAAGTCCACAAGAACTCTTTGTAAAATAGTTGGTTTTTTTTTTTTAAAAAAAAAAAAAGTTCTCTGTTTCAAAAGAAATTTCTGTATAAAGCTTAAGCTGAACCTTTTACAAACAGCATTGCTACTGAGAGAGCTTTAGGAGAAAAGTGTCAGGTCACAGACTGGGAAAAACATCTGAGAGACTCACTGAGAAACCACCTCGCTCAAAGGACTCAGTCACACCCCCCTCCCTGCACCAGGTGTGTCCAAAGGCACCCACAGGGACAGGGCACTCCAAGCTGGGACCCCCTGGCTCCGGGGGTCCCCAACCCCTTGGGGCCTGCTGAGCCCCCC
>VYZP01011578.1:8100-34435 GCA_013400635.1 Hypocryptadius cinnamomeus | reverse complement strand
CCAGCCACCCCCACCGAGCACCCCCAGCCAATGCCCACCCCCACCACAGTTTCCAGTGCAATTTTAGCTTTGCCAAGTTAGTCTTTTCCATTATTTTCCTTGTTTTTAGAGATAAAATAGGTATCTACACCAGCTGTTAGTAAAGCTCTTGCAGACAGTGTTGTGAACAGCACTACGGACATTTCCATACAATATACAAACGCACAAAATACAGTACTTGGTTTTTCTGGCAGAAAAAAGGGGGTTCATGCCTGGTGAAGCAAAATGGGCTCAGATTTTAGGCTCAAAATACAGTATATTGGCAAACAGCAGATTTGGTGAGAACGAGGAGAGAAGCTACTTAGACCAACCAGGTTTTCATGTGAGAGCAGGTGGAGGTCGGGAGGGCTGGGATCACAGCAATGCCCATACAAACAGCTGCAGTAAATATACTATGAACCAGTGCAAATAAAAACAGTCAAAAATGCAGTTCACGAGTTTACAAAGTGCAAAACTCCCCAGTCCCCTCGTTGAATAAATGCTCGTCTCTGACATCTTAAACGTTGGTTTTAAAGTGGAATGAAAGAGTCCCATTGGTTTGTTTCACATTTCGGTGATTTAACATGTTAGAACTATCCCAGCCCTCTTTATTTGCAAAGTGAAATGAAGTTACCAATAACTTAATTTTAAAAGGAAAGTCACTATCAAAGAGGAAAAAAGCCTAAAAACTTTTATTAATTCCAGACATTTTACTGATGTCAAATAGGTTTAACTAAGCATGTAAAAACTGAGATCTTAATACAAAACCCTTTCCATTTAATTCAAATATGCTCCACATTTCAAAGCCAAAAATAAGGCCAATTCCTTTGTTAAATCAAAAGACTGCAGCGACAAGTAAAGCTTGCAGAAGTCTAGAAGCATTTTTTGTATTTTTTTTTTGATTTAAAAAAGGAAAATTCAAGATTCCTTCTGACTATAAAACTTTCCTTTCAAAATTAAGGCTTTTACTTTGTCCTTTTAAAATCCTGGAGGTGTCCATTCTCCCACAGTCCGTGGTACAGACACTGCTTCAGTACAGCTCAATGGACACAGTTTTTCTTTAGAATGCTTATTGCACTAAAAGATAGCAAAACAAGTTGTCAGTTTCTTTTTTTAAAAATAAACATGATTACATTTCTAAAAAATAAAAGTTGATGTTGACCATATGTTCTGTAATAATTAAATTAAAGCATTATTATTACTCTAATAAATATAAAAGAAACAAAAGGAAGCTAAACTTCAAACACACATACATATGAATCACATTAAGGTGTGAGAGGCAGCAAGTAAAGTAGCAGGTTTCTTTTTTTTCCAAAAAGACCTTAGCTCTAAAGTTTCAGTTCTGGTGGTTACTGTATGTCATCCCAGAAAACCTGGGACATCGGATCTCACGTGAAGCTTCAACAGATTTGACTTGCCAGATAGGAAAAAATTGAAACTTTTGGACTAGGTAAAACAGCAGCTTTAGTAAATTCCCCCAGGGAGCAAGAAGAGTT
This sequence comes from Hypocryptadius cinnamomeus, assembly GCA_013400635.1. NCBI lineage: Eukaryota > Metazoa > Chordata > Aves > Passeriformes > Zosteropidae > Hypocryptadius > Hypocryptadius cinnamomeus. Next base: position 32,921 of record VYZP01011578.1, on the reverse strand, counting down.
GGGTCACTACTGCCTGCACATGAACCACGAGCTTCTTGGATTGCTTTTGAAAGGGAACTCTTGGAGCTGAGAACTCCAAAGCTGTGAGAAAAGACACAAAGGCAGCCGTTGGCTAAATTAGGTTCAAATTATTGGATTAGTGTGCAAAATATCTTCCCCCCCTCACTGTTACCTAGCTAGTGCTGTACATTCCAATGCACTTGGATATGTTCACATTCGAACGCTCGATGGCAATACTGAGAGAAAGATTCCTCAATGCACGGGGGTTAAAAACTTATTTTCTTTTTTGCACACTTCCCTTCTCCAAACAATCACTGTGATTGTTTCTAAAAGGTGGTTTGTTTTTTGTTTTAAATTACACAATAGATTTTAGTTTATTATTACTATCTTTCTTTTTTTTGCAACAATAGTTGTGCTGCCGAGCAACTTGAGGTAAAGGCAGAAGAGGGTTAAACTACGAGAAATAATAATTAAAAAAAAATGATGGCGGTGGCTTCCCACAGGAGCCCGCCCCAAAAAAGCAGTTGGCTGGTTTCATATTGCATAATAGTGCTGTGTTCCTGGATGAAGTAAACAATCTTCCTCGTGTCAATTTAAGGGTGAGCCTCTCGCCCCTGCACAGCGTCAGCTCCAGCACGATGGGAGGCACAGCCCCTAAACCAACCCCCTGGAAACATACATTGTATGTGGCTTAAGTTCTCAGTTCTCCTCTCCGTGAGTGTCTCCCGGGTCATTGACTTAAGCGAAGTACATCGTGCGTAAGGTGTCTTGGTGAATCTGTACAGCCTTCGCCAGGGCCTGCGGGTCTCGCCCGTTGCTCTGTCCTGACACGTGGCTCCCTTCAGCACTGCAGGGAACGAGGGAGAGACAGGCAGGGCTGTAAATTGTATTAATTCCGATCAAAAAGCTGCTTTTGCGTCTCTTTGACAGAATCACTGAGGTTGGAAATGACCTCTGAGGTCGAGTCCAACCTGTGACCGATCCCAACCTCATCACCCAGCCCAGAGCACAGAGTGCCGTGTTCAGTTGTTCTTGAGCACCTGCAAGGATGGGGACTCCACCACCACCCTGGGCAGCCCCTTCCAATGCCTGACCACCCTTTCCATGGAGAAATTCCTCCTGACATCCAACCTGACCCTCCCCTGGCACAGCATGAGGCTGTTTCCCCCTGACTTGTCCCTTGCTCCCTGGAAGCCAAACCAGCCCGGGCTGGACTCTCCTGTCAGGGAGTTGTAGAGACTGAGAAGGTCCCACTTTTCTCCAGGCTGAGCCCCCACAGCTGCTACCCATAGGATTGACTCTCCAGACCCTTCACCAACACAGCACCAGTGACAGAACTGGACACTGAGAAATATCAACTCTCATATTCACCCAGCAACCTTGAGGCTTTTGACAAATCTCTTCACCATGGCTGCTCAGCTTGTTCATCTAAAAATAAGCCTTTTATAAATAAATTGATGGCTTGAAGGTTATTAAATATTTCTGACGTACAGAGTTAGATAAGTGGAAGCACTTAACATTTGGTTCATTCATGACTACTCTGATCCTAAAGCAAAAAAATTAAATCGGTGGCTTGATTGCCTCAGACCACGTCAAAATCATAACAAAATACTTCAATAACTGAATTCTTTTAATCTGAGTGTTATTCAGTAGAATCCACCAACCCACTCTGGTCTGATACAGAACAGCAGCTGCCAGGAGAGATGATCTTAACATCACTCCTAGAGGCAACAAAAACTGAACGCAAGACCAGCAGGAATCACCCGCAGTCAGGCGCCTTTAGGCCTGACAGCAGATGAGAGCAGTGAGGACTAAACCCTGAGCAAAGCCTGTGATGTACCTGTCGTGTTCCTTGTCCACGAGGTGGTAGCGTGCTCTGAATGCCACCAGGTGAGCGTAGTAGGCGGGCGCGGGGATGGAGACGGAGCGGGTGCAGCGCACGTACGTGTGGCACAGCTGGTACGTCAGCAGCTGCAGCTCGTCTGCTGTGAAGCAGTTGTCATCCCACAGGACGTGGTAGTGGGAGGGACGGCTGGTTCCCTGCAGAGATGGGGATGGAGGGTCACTTGTCTGGGTTTCCATAAACAAGTCAGGTTTTGATGTTCAGAAAGGGCCAGGCTATCTAGTGTGAACTCCTACGTAACAGCAGCCAAATGAGTTCAGTTTTATGTCAGGTCTAAATGTATTTAAAGATTAATAAGTCTAACATATGCATCATTATATTGCTCTAAATGTTCTTCCTTGGATAAAACCCCTTCTACATAACCCTCAGTAATCAACATCTGCTTCCAACATGACTAAACCACAATTACAGCTCCTTTTACCTACCTTCAATTAAACTGTTTCTCACCAAACAACCCAGAGGAACACCCAGTGCTTTTAAATCCTTCCAGTTCCTGAGCACCCTAACTGCAAGTATGAACACTAGAAACTCAAGTTAAATCTTACAGTGGACCTGAACTGGGTAAATAGTTGTGCTTTAGCCAAGCTACAAGTCTCTCCTTTTAAAACAAATATATCTGGAGTGTCAATTTAGTTGAGGTTCTTTATGCCTTGCTATATTAAACACCATGAGCTGTAACTACACCCAGCATTTCTGCCTCAACTTTGATACAAATCTTTTTCCACAGGGCCAGAAAGCAGCTTGCTCATACATAGTGTAAAGGTTGACAAAAAACCCATTGAAATGATTCAAAACTGGAAAAGAAGTCATGCCCAGCCAACCTAAACAAAACTGATGACAATGTGGTCAGACTCACATGATAAAAATTTAAAGAGTAAATTTTTTTTTTTACATTTTAAGAAATAGCCTGATACAAGTTGAAATATTCTTTCAGAAATAATAACATTACAAAATAAAGTGACCTCCTAAAAATAACTTTTAAAAGCACCACTTACCATTAGTGCAAATTTAAATGTGCAGCAGAGACCACCTGTTAAGCAAATCATCCTCTAAGTCTCACAATAATGTTTTATCTCAGATAAAACTGAGCTAAAAGAACATTTCCCTGCTAAGTAACTGTTTGTAAACAGGTGTCACAAAAAGAAGAAAAACAATTTGTTCTAAATTCACATTTACTTACACAAAGCATCCATACCTGTATTCCAGCATGGCTACAGAGGTAAAAATCAAACTCGTAGGGGTGTGTAATGTCTGTATCTACAGTTGTCCCAGCTGGAATATTGCCACTTCGTCCAACCTAGAGAAGAGGTTTGGTAAGTGCAGCCTCAGCTGTTTATACAGCTCAGCTGTAATGAAAAATACAAGTTTCTATTCACCACTGGCAAGGTTTTGGCACATCAAGTGCCACAGAACTGTTTGGAATGTGCCACTACATCAGCCTTGGAGGTTTGACAAGGACACTGGATGGCTCTCCAGCACCTTACACAACACTGCACCTCCAGTGCATCAGAACTTTCCAGCTCAGACTGAGGAGCTGCACAGACATTTTTATTTAGAATTGTCAGCTTCAGTTTGGATTGATTAACTCAGAAAAAAGGTTCCATCATTTTGTACTTTTGTCTGTTACAACTGCTGGAGATTGGTCCTGAGTAGTTACATGGATTTTAGCTCCAATGTGATGTTGTGGGGGCTTTTAAGAGACTTAAGGTCCATGATTTTTCAATTTGGGGCCCCGTTTTATCAAATCAACACTTTTCTGCATGCACATTCAACCAGATGGACAGAAGCCCATGCTAATATTTTCTCCAGCAGCCTAAAAGCTCCTCGTGAAGCTTTCCCAAAAGGCTCCTCAGAGGGCAGTGATTACCCTTTCTGTTCTGTCAGCACAGAACAGCCGTGTATGATGTCGCTTCTGCACCACAATGTAGGTTATTCCAGGCTGGTAATCCTTCTCCAAACTGATGCAGGCTTCTCTAATGGCCAGCAGTTCATAATACAAAACCTACAAGCACAAGAACAGAGGGGTTTAGGTTTTCCTTCCACTGCATTCTACACACAACACCTACTAACTCAGTGTAGTTAACAGTAGGTACAACTTTGGCACACAGCTGGTAATCTCAGAAAGCACTCAGAGATATGTGATTTCCCAAATTTGAAGACTTCTCCTTCCCAGACAGGAAAAGAGCTGCAACTCTTCTTACCCAACAAGATGAAGAAATTCTCTCCTCAGTTATTTTGTGTAAATGTAAGCAACTCAAACAGTACAAAACAAGACCTGCAGCTACTACAGAGTAAGAGAATCTTTCAAGAAACCCACAACCGAACCAACCTGTCGGAACTGTCCCTCAGAGACCCCGTCCCTGTAGAAGATGATCCGGGTGGGCTTGAACCGTGTTGATTTGTAGAACTGAATGAGCAGCTCCCTGACCATGGAGGCCAGGTCCTGGATGATCTCCTGCCGGGGCCGCTGGACCCTCACCGTGGCACAGTACCGGCTGGGATGAGCATCCATGCTGCCTACAACCTGTGGGGAGAGTGCAGCAGGGGAGGCTTCAAGCTCAAATCTATGCCAAAAAATTAAAAACCAAAAAGCCCAGAGTGGCAAGTGCGAGATGTTTGTGCTAAACAACAACCACAGTAACACTTTCAACAGGAACTTTACTTGGTACAGGTTTAACAGATTTTGTCCCCAAGCATCCTGCAGAATTTGGCTTCTCACTAAGGCATATTTTTATAATCCAGACAAACATTTTGCTGTGATGTTTTCTCACCTTTAACACTGAGAAAAACCTCAGCTTCCCTCAGTTACTTTAAACACAGATGCAGTTCCTGCAATCAATGACAACTAAAATACCAAGGGGACGAAGTAGGAGAGGACTGACCAAGCCTCCAATCACCACCTTGAGTTCCTGGACTGTACCAACACAAAAGGCAAGAAATATCGAAAACGTTTCTGCCAAACCTTTAATGACACTTTTCTCCTTTAAAAAAACAAAAAATGTTACTAGTTAACTGTTGCAGCAAGGAAGAAAAACCATAAAGAAAGGCCTCATAAAATCAGGCCTACTCTGGCTGGCCTGTCATTTCTTCTAAGGAACTTGGCAAGATGCTAGCTTGACTATGTGAAAGTAATCCTGGTGTGAGCAGTTCGTTAACATAACAATCTATTCCTGGGTAAAAAACAACTAGCACCCGTATAAACTGTTTTTATACCATTAGATAGTTTTCATTTCTCTATGTCTCACAAACAACTTTCCCTGCAGGTACACAGGGAGAGTTCGAGTGACAATGAATAGAGGGTAACAAGTTGTTACTAACCAACAAAGTAACTGGCAAGAAAGCTACTAACCAATTACAGTCACACGAGGCCTGTAAAACTGTATAAAAAAGGTTATGTGAATAAAGAATGGGCTTTTTCCACCATTAAGAAAATGGAGTCCTGTGTGATTTATTCCCATAGGTAATGTCACCAAGCTGTGTTATTTCCTTGAGAATATTTCTGCAGAAATATATTATTTAACAATGTCATTTTACCTTGATTTAAAAATTAAAGAGCTAAGGAACCACTCTAAAGTATAAGGCAGTTTTTTCTTTTAAATACATGATTTTTAATATCATTGGGAATGTGTACAAAGAACTGGCATAAGCCCTGAAAGGTATTTGATACGGACATAGTCCATGAGTTGCACTTACTATTCTAACATTTACCCACAATGAAAAAACACCATGTAAATTTAATAAAACTTACAGCAGCAATGGAAGGCTTCTTTCCATCTCCAGCTGGAGGGTGAGTGACATCAGCTCCCAAAAAGATCACTGGCTGCTGGAACACAGAAGGTCTTCAAAAAGAAAAAAGTGCTAAGTCACACTCGTAGCTGAAGAGCTGCCACAAGGTCATCGCTCACCGTGGGGGTTGTTTTTGTCTCAGCCTTATCAGGTACCCGGGCCAAGGCTCAACAATGGGATCTTTGTGCACAAGAGGTGAACTTGGAACCCTCCCCAGCAGAGCCCAAAAGACACTGCAAACACACTGCCAGAACTGGGGCACGACTCTGGTGGGGAGCAGCCCCAGGGCTCCAGCAGAGTGGCACAGCCAGGGGCTTCAGAGGCCCCATGTAAGCCTGAGGGTCCCCTGAGCCCCACTGAGCTATAGCACCAGCATACACATTGTACTGTTCTGCAGGACTTGAGCAGCACAATGCCTTTAGAATATTTTTCCTCACACAACTGTTCCCCATTTCAACTTTGATACCGATCAAACATTTGACAAGAACCTTGGCTGAAGACCTACTGCACAGGCCAACCACCACTCTGAGCCTGTGCTGGAAGGAATTTAATTCTACTTCAAATACCACATACTATTATCAGAAGACTATTTTAATTTTAAACTTGGCCACATTTAAATTTTGGGTGCTAAGTAGCAAACGTAACCACATCTGTTAAAAGAAAACGCGACACAATCTCCAGAGTCTTACCGTTGATGAGGTACAAGGATGTTGTTGATTCCTCCTAGTTTAACATTAATCTTCAGGCACAGATTTGAGAGGGTCTGTGGAGATGTTTTAATGACGTTCTTGACCTGAACACACTGTGTGGCCATTCCCAACAGCGTGTCTCCCACGCGCTTCACCTCCGCTGGGGAGCAAACACAAGGAGACAACTTGAGTCCATTTGAGGTTATTGCTGCATTTTGATCTTAAATAAGTCACAATAATTCTAGTGTACATACTGTGCAGTAACTTCTAACTTATCTGCATACTCAAACCTGCTTCCAATTTATCTTCAGACACAAAACAGTGGTGTCTAAAACCTAAAGGATGGTTCTGAGTAATTTTTAACATATGCTGGGCAGCAGATTTCTCCAAATGACACCTGAACGGGTAAAGACAGAGGTGTGCCCTTACCATACACAGGTGTCTTCCCTGGCAGGATGACAATGATGAGCTGAAGCCCTGAATAGGTGTTCTTGAGGTGTCGGAACATGGGCTCCACGCTGTCTGCACCCTGGGCGTACTTGCAGAAGCAGGGCTGGCCCTGGATCGGCATCCCGGCGTCCTTGGAGATCTTGCGCAGCTGGTCTGTGAAACCCCTGCAGAGGAGGAGATTTTTGGATTTTTGCAGTAGCAACAGTACACAATAACCAAAGCACAAAGGGACAGAATCGTCAAAGAAGGATGATTACAAACAGCTTTTAAAGCAGCATTTTTAAAATGTTTCTTATGTGAAGGGTGTACAGCTGTGAAACACCACAGGCCAGAACAGGCTAAAAAATAGTCTAGACAGTATTTTGTCTCGTAATATCACTGTATATAGTCCCTTCTGACACCTTGAACAAACACCCCACAGTGTACCCAGTACCATGTTTTGATTGTAGCTTCCAACATGGAAGCAAACCAGCCCGGATTCTCACCCTAAGATCTCACACTAAACCCAGGTAAAATGCTCATTGTAATCCTACATTCATGTTTCACTTCTTTAAGAGAACAGTCCAAAGCCTGAACCACAACATGCCTTACTTCAGAATTTCTTCTCTGCACTGTCTCTGTGTTGCAAAGCAAGCTATGGCCCACATCTTGATCTCCACCCCAGTGTGGAACTGTTTCCCTCTCATGTCCCACACGCCGTGGCTTGGTGTTGCCACAGTTCGATTCTGGGGAAACAAAAACAACAGACACTCAAGTGACTAAAAAAGAAGCAGCCAGTGCTATCTGCAGTTTCAGGATAACAAAGAAGAGTTTATTATTCAAAGTCTGATCCCTGTAGAGTCAAGGTGCACAGGAAATCACTCCTCAAAATGGAAAGCAAAGGAAAAGCCAAAGCCTCACCCGTCCTCCGTACTGCAGCATGGGGGCTGGGAGCACACGTCCTGTCACGTGGGCCATCTCATCCCGCACTTTGAACTGGAACTCTTGGACAAATGGATCTGCATCATAATTTGCACTTCTCACCTAGGAGAGATTTTTCCGTGTTACAGAAGTATCTGATTATAATCCATATAACAAACCATAGGCTAACAGGAACAATGCAGAAGTGTTCTTACAACAATTTCATTGAAAAAGGTTCAGATGTGACTGCTCAATACTATCAACCCATCCCCAATGAAAACAATTATTACTATGAGATCTAATGGATGAGATGGTTTCTGTTCCCTTCATTACTCAAGTGCTCATTTTCAGTTTGTTCATTCAAAAGCATTTTTTTGAGTGTTTCTTCACAATAAATTAAGTGCAGAGATGGTAACGCAAGAGCCTGTACTATGGACTCATGCTATTGTTGCAGGCCATTTAAAATAAATTATATTTTAAAAATTAGTCAAAATCTGTTAAGTTAAAGGACAAGGAGGAATGAAAAGACTAGGAAGTTTTGCATGGATGTAATCCAGCCCAATGTCACTCTGAGCAGTGTCCCATGGAGATGGGATTGTGGCACTCACCAGTCTGCTGATCTCCTCCTGCCTGTCTGGGGCAGACCTGGCTGTTGCTTTTATCATGGTTGATGTCTGATTGTCTGTCAGCTTCTTGATGCACCTCTGGCCAGCCACGATGTTACACACCTGCAGGGGAAACCAGAAGCATTAATTCACACCAGAAGCACTCAGATCACACCACACTGTACACACATGACACTGTGCTGCCACTATAAAGCCCAACGTGTTTGAACAACTGCCCGTTCTTTCTCGTATTTCTACGTTTCAAAACACTGTAGGATGCAGACAGTATTTAGTGAAATTAAAGAGTGATGAACATGTAAACCTGTAAACATATTTGTAATGCAAAGATCATAAATTCTTAAAGTTTTGCAAACTGATAAAACCCACCCAAACCCAGATGATCTATCAGAGTAAGGCTCTTACTTCTAAAGGCAGGTAGGTGTGTTTTTGTTCCTGTCCCACTTGCAGACAAGGAAGGTGAGGGTATTTCAGCTGGAGGTTGTATTTTTCTCTGAAATACTGTGCTACTGTCCTCTCCACAGTCTGGCCATTTTCTAGCTGTAAAGGAAAGCTGAGAAGACAGACATTTTAGTAAAATATTATTTGTCAAATAACATTATCCCAAAATGAATGAAATACCAGGTCCTGTTACCCAGTGTGAAACTATCACACATTTCATGCTCTGACAAGAAGCCTCTTACGTTTGATGACTTGCAGGCCGTCTCGTTACGTTACAGACACGGTACTTCCTTCTCATTGTCCCACAGTGAGTCACTTCTACCTTTAGACCTGCATAAAAGCATCAAAAAAACCTGATGCCATAACTACACAAACATTTACACAGCAGACACAAGGTTTCAAATGATAGGACATAACAGCTTTGGGGTCAGCATCAAATAGCACAAAGAAATTATTATTCGCCAAATATTTTTACTTTCATTATAATTTGAGTTCTGACTAATCCTGATGATTACCCTCACAAATAAATCATGACGTAAAATATTTAATGTTCAATGTCTTCTGAATTTAATTTAGCAGTTTCATTTAAAAAGCATTGACTGAACTCGGACAGCAGTTTTCACCATATCCTCATATTCTCAATCTTGTACATCTCTCCAAACTATCAGTTCCCATGCAATTGAAATTAAAAGGACAAAACCAGGTTTCTACTTTATCATTTTTCCCCCAGCTTTGTGTCCACATCCATCCTGTAATTTTCTTTAATTTCACTGACCAAGTTTAACTTTGCATTTTGAGAGTCTCATCTCAAAGCACCCAGCCTACACACCAGAGCCTCTCCAGACTTATCTCTGCCCACCATAATCATGACAGTGGCAGCTCCAGGAGGCTCTGGGGGCTGTTGCTGTGACTGTGCACACACTGTGCTGTTCACACAGAGCAGCCTCAACATCTGCTGGGAGCACTGAGCTTATCACACGAGGGCTGCACAGCATCCACACGCTGCTGTCCTTCCCCAGCTCCACAGGACAGAAAGCAGCTAAAAACAAAGCCTGGGTGCTCAAAGGATTCACCTCCAGCAGTAAAGTCTAATTTTAGTGAAGTCTAGTACTACAGGCCTTTGAGACAGCATTGGATGGCTCATCCTGTTGAGGCTTGTGTGGACTGTGGACCACTGACTGAACACCACCCAAAATCAGGTACCAGACACCAGACTGTGTTTAGTTTACTGGGGAGACAGACATCACAAAGAAGCACTGACTGTACCTCCTTGCTCCCTGACAACACTAATTGCATCAAGAACATCAGTATTACTCAGAGGACGGCACAGTAAAAATAAACCATCACTGCCCTGACACAGCATTAACAGAAAATAGAGAAAAGAAACCATGGGGCACTGTGACCACAGACAAGGGCTGATGAAAACAGAGATATCTGGAACCCATTCCCTGCTCTGTCATTACTCTGCTGTGACACTACCAAGGCAGTGCCCTCCCCCAGTGCTGCTCACACAGAGCCAGCTCTAATGCAGGGCTTGTTTTGCTGTACATGGTCACGTCCCGGCTGGAGCTTTCAGACCCTACAGCAGCAAAGATGAGTCTGAGAGCAAAGGGATAACTTTCAATATTTTCTGACTATGGTAACAGAGCCTCTGAGGCACCTGAGATCAAGCAGAGGCAGTTTCTCAACCTCCAGTTACCCGCCCTACAGAACAAAGGCAGACAGGCAGATGTAAAAGGGGGCATGTTAGGACTAGTACAAAATAATTCCTGTCTTTTTTCAGTCATGACTCTTCTGTGAGCACATCCCTTTATGACTACAGTTCAAATTTACTTTTTAGCTGCCCAGTATTTCAGTAGAGTCCAATCTTGCATCAAGTGTTTAAGAGCTGAGCTCCTCCAAGGCTTTTCCCTCTGCAAATTACACTGCAATGAAGGATATGGGAAAATACAAACCCAAGTAGCATATATGGAGTGAAACCACTCAAACCAGCAGCTTATGCAATTCCTTTGGAATGGAATTTGGCCTTCAGCTGCAAGTGGTACTTATTTTTCCACAAGGCAATCAGTTATTAGAATTCAGTATAACAACACTCTTTCAAAGAATCAATGTTAGCCTTGAAATCAATGTTCACTTTGCCACAGCACTGAAACAACAGGAGCCCACACACAATGCCAGGTGGCTTCAGGGACCCTGGGTTAGGAGAGGCTGGCACCAGCCACTTACCTCTGCCCAGGCAATGAACAACATGCTCCCTCATTCCCTCTAAGCCACTGGGAATGCTTTTCAGCTCCCATTTCTGCAGAGCCGCATTGTTTGTCTCAGGATTAGAGCTACACACATGGATACTACAATTCTCTTGGCAGTTCCAGGCCCTTCTGATCCATGTTAACCAGGCTTCCAGTTAAAACAATTCCCTTAGCATTAACTTTACTGTGTCACCTGGGACAAAACCAACCCATTTCTACTCACCCTTTATCTCTTTGGTGAATTTTACCCGATGAGAATCAGTCAGAGGTCTTGGTTGTTCATCAATATTATGAATGTCAAGGACTTCACACATGAACTGAATTACAGGTTGTGCTTTGTAGAAGGCAGTGGCAGAAACTACAAAGAGTAAAAAACAAAGTGTAAAAAACCCCAGCCAAGGTATTGTGAAGCAGTTCATACATCAATATTTCTTAGAATTCCACGTAAACCTCAGGCACATTTAGAAACAGAACAGTGAGTTCTGCAAGAGTAAAATATCAAAAAGCCAGCAGAAAGTCTACAGTGACACATCTGTCTCAAGTACAGTCATCCTGCTACTACCTGGAATTTCAAGGGTTTGAAAGGGTTTTTCCCCCAGAGAACATTTATTTCTAGAAAGCTGCAACACCCTACAGAGACATTCTCTTTTACCTCTGCATGAAGCTGCAGAGACAGGATTAATATCTCTCTACCACAGACTTTTGAATAATAAAAGCTAACATAATTCAACATGCAATATAATTTTGTCAGTTACACAATCTGCTCAATTACTGAAACAATATCTGGTGTAGACATGAGCACTGTTTTGACTATGCACAAATTGTGTTGGTGTAGGGGGAGTGGAACCCTTGATCTCAAATCTCTTACCCTCCCCACTATCACTTTAAGGGACAATATACTGTTTTTAAGCAGGACAGCTGACTTATTCCACGCAAAGAAGATCATAAATTACCTTCTTGACAAAGTTTTAAGCAAATGAAACAACACCTTTGGCAGGAAAGGCGAGGTGGGACTAGACAGAGCTCAGACACAAACTGTTCCACACATTTAAAACTTGAAGTGTCAACAACAGAAAGGAAATACTCAACAAGCATTTATCAGTTTTCCAGATCTCATGTACCAAACCTGCCACACATCTGTGCTCGTACAACCCAACATTCCTCAGACATGTGTCACTTGAGCAGCCTACCAGCCTCACATGAGGCATCAACCAACACCTCTGGATGGCTGAGACTGCTCCAGATTTCTGAGTGACCCCAAATCCTCACTCTCCCCACCCTGGCAGTGTGTGGGTTGTCTCCCACAGCAACACTTTCATGGAGAACCTCATCCAACTAAACAACTGAAAAACCTCCAGTGATGGGACTTGAAGACAATTTCACAGCCTCAAATCAGGAAACAGAACAACAGCTCTGTGAATCACTACTTACAAAGGGATTCAAATTTCTCATTCACAGGAAAAACTTCTACTCCAAGAGTTACTACTACACTTGCTAATGCTGGTAAGAAAAAGTTGCCTCACAAAGTAACAGCACAGTACATTATCAATTGGTGTAAATTCATCCTCTTCTACCTGAACTGCAGTTCTCTCAGTACCTTGCATATAGATACCAGCACTGGTTCTTTTTGGGACAGGTTGAGATTTTTACATTCATTTTTTTAAACCACAGCTGCTGTTAGAAAGGCAATTTTACAAGAACAAACTGTGTGACTTCAGTCACACGAGAATCACTCACAATTTACGTAAACCAGAACACGTGGACTTGCAAATTTCCAGCAAGACAGCTCAACATCTGCAATATTTTATTATGCTCCAAGCACAACCTGACTTGGAGTGCTCAATGTAGAGTAAGACAATTTACCTTCAGTTCATAAAGCATTTCAAAGACAGTGAGAACTGAATGCAAATCAGAGAAAACCTCAGGCAGCACCTGCACCTCCACCACTGACACTTTTCAATGAGGGTTTAACAACTAAATAGAGTTGAGTGCTCACAGGACAAGGGAGTCTGACACAGGCACCAGTTGATCTCAGATCCATTCATCTGGGACTCAATACAGTGCTGCAGAGCTTATCCTTTTGCATAAGAAAGCCTATCCCAATCAGCCCTATTCAGAGAAGTGTTTGGGGTATGTTTTACAGAGTTTTCTTGGAAGTACTGAGCACCACTCACTGTGTACAGCTGCACGGAGACACAGTGCAGGCAACCTGCCTCTGTCACTGGGGATGCACCAATACTCAAACTAAGCAGGAAAACAAGCCCTGTGCAATTCCTTCTTAGGCAGGGATATTGGTTTTTCTATGGCAGCTAAATTTCTGCTCAAACATTGACATGATGACAAATGGCAAGGAAAACAGACTAGAATTTCTAGGTAGCCTTTGCCATACATGTCTGGTCTGAATCTCAGCCCTGAATCTCCACTTACCATCGATGTTGAGCATCATTTTCCACATGGCAGGTCGGACAGACTGATGGAACCCAAACCAGACCTCCCTGCCCCCTCCCAGGGGGTGGTCATAGCCTTCTGGAGCTGAGAAGAAGGAGCGGCCCACAGGGGTGTACCTGGTGAAACAGGTGGCCACACATTTGTGTTCTTGCTCTCCAAACATAAAATTCATGTAACAAAGATTATAACACTCAGAATTATTATTTTTTGGCATTTTGTGCACCAGCAATCTGTGCCAAGAAGCAAGTATAAACAAAATACTCTGAATTCTTCTGTTCCTATTGCAGTGCTTTTAAATTTAGACAAAAACATTTACTACTTTTAGCAATGCACAAACCACTTTCAGTTTTTACAACAAATCAACAACTAAGCTAACTTACCCTTCCTGATCTTCTGCTTCAAGGAAGTGGAATCTCCACCACAGCAGATTCTGTACAACAGCCTTATCTATACTGGCCTAACCCTTAAATATAATTTTTCCTAATTCATAGGGAACTTTTGAATACAAGATACATTGAGAGAAGCAAAAACTATGGAGAAAACAAAGAACTAGATGAAATGATGTCTCTCTCACAGGTAGAAAACAGCTGCTCCTGAGCCTCCACACCTCCTGTTTTGTAATGCACAGGCATTAGTACAGAGGCTAACATCTTCAGATCTGGGGAAGCTGAGGAACACTGGATTCCACAAAACCACAGGGCACTTTTTTTGGGAGTCAGCTACACAAAGTGAAACCCATCAGAGCTATCAGTGAAACCTATCAGAAATCTGCTCAGAGCAAAGCCATGGTGCTGCCTAAAGCCAACAAACTGCAAAAGTAACTCTCATTGACCAAATCAAGCAAAATTAGCCTTCTCTAAATTTCAGGGTTCTGAGATAAAATAACAAATATGAGACTTTGTTAGGACAGATCCTGGTCCCAGCCACGTATTTCAGACATGAGAAGCATGCGCTGGTGACAGTGTACCAATGGATTAAAGAGAGTCTGCTTTTCACAGGCACTGCCATCACTTGGCTCAAGCTGAGCAGAACCAGGACAGCAGTGCTGCAGCTCAATGGAACCTCTCAGCATTTCTATGAAGGCCTATTATAAATGCCTGATGTTTCTTGATCTTTTCCAACACACACATCACCTGCTCTGCCTACAGAAATACTTGTACAGGACTGACTAAAAGCTCCCTGTTCAGCTCACCAGCTGTGCTGCAGAGGGAAATGAAGTTTCTCTTTTCACCTGTGAAGAAATGGGGATGAAGGTCTCCCAGTGGGGATACTTCAGGTAAAGACAGACTGCAGGAAGACAGTGAACCTACTTCATGGAGGGGAGGTGTCGTAGCACCACATCGACAGCATGAACAGGGTTAGTGCTGATAGGTTTGTCTAGTTCCAGAGGCTCAGGCAAGGTTCTTCCTGTCAAAACTTCATGCAGCAAGTGCCAGCTCACCCGAGAAACAAACTTTATTGACACTTTGAAGGGACGATCTTTTCCACCTTCTCCGGGTAGTGTCACATCCAAATCCACCTGGGCAGGGGAGAAAAGAAAGAAATAAAAAGCAGCTTTTTAATCTGGAGTCTGGTAGCCTTGAGATTCCACTCCTTCCCATAACTGGGCCAGAGACTCAAAAACTCATACTGAAGACACAGCACATTTGATGAAAGCACATTACCAAATGCACAAAGTGAAGAGAACTGGGCCCTGACCAAGCAGAAGAGGAGAGAATAACTTTTTGTCACCTCAAATCATAAAGCAATACATTATAAAAAAACTCTGGCTCGTTTTTTCAATTCATCATAAGATCATGTGTTACAGTCTGTAAAATGAAATGTTTTAATAGATTTTGCTGTAGAAAGCAGCTACTAAATTATACAGGAAATTCTGAATGCAACTATTACATGAACATTTACACACACTGGAATTTGCAGGAAATATATCAGAAGGACTCAGTTTCAGTACAGATACTGTAAGATACCTCTAGCTTTTTTGAAATCAGCAATATTTGAAGTTGGGTTTTTTCCTGTCCTATGAAGCTGCAACCAATATAACATCTTCCCAGTTATCTTACCCCAGTAGTGGCCACAGGAAGTGGATTGGCTGTATAGAGGCTTCTTTTCCCATCATAAACTGGTCTACGGTCCCCAAATATTGTCACTTTAAAATGCTGCACCATAGAGTCCACCACGTCCCTGGAAAAGGGATATTTACATTGAAGATGTTTCTGAAGAAGGATCAGACCCCAGCTGGATCCCACTCCCAGGTGTTTTGCTGAAGTAGTTGCAATAAACAATACTTGAGTTAATTATAAACACCCACTGCTATTCCAAAAGGTGCTTCACATACTTCAACTAAATAAACAAACACTATAGAAGAAAATCAGAATCAACACAAATGCTCACATACTGGGGAATATTGGTACTGACATAATTTCAGAAACTCCTAGAAATGACCAAGGCCTTTGTATCATCTTTATGATGGAAAACAAGGACACTGTTACCTTGGAAAAAACCCACGAAGTGGTATTGTGAAAAAACAGCACAAACCCCCATCTGGAAGCTCTGCCACTTCATTATACTGTCTGCAGCAATATTTATCTGCTCCTCGAGGAGAGTTTTGAATTCTGCCTACACTGGTTATAAACATGAGATACCCTAACAAAAAAGGCTTGGCTTTAAGTCCTTAATAACCTGAGTTTCTACAAAATCATGTAAAAGCCTGATCCAATTTGCACACAATTATAGATTTGCCTCCCTTGCTTTATTATAAATTGATGGCAATAAAGATTAACCTGACACAAGCACTGAAATTACACTTGGAAAAGCATGATGAAATTTTCAGCTTATACAAAAATGCTTCTTGATGTGAGCAGTAGATAAAACTTTTGGAACACAGTAGACTTTTGGAACACCTCCAACTGTAACAGGCCTTTGGGATCTGAATTCTTTGGGAGGTCTTGGTGTTTCAGTGGCACAGAATGGAAGCACTTTCCTTTCAGCACATGCAAACCAGCCTTCCTGCACAGCAGCAGCTTCCAGGCACCACGTCCTGGCCAGGCAATATTAACCCAAAGTACTTCAGGAAGATGATAAATATTGACTTCCTCTTCAAGCTGAATGAGCAGCAGCACTTTCACCTCCCAGCTGGGACATGGGGGAGAGAAAGAAAGTCTCCCTTTCACAGCTCTTGATGTTATTCAACATTCCCACTGGTATAATTTACAAGACAAATGCATCTTCTCACCTGTTCACCCTCCGAGGACACTTATCTGGTTTGATATCCACCTCATAGAGGTAGACATCAATCTTTGGGATTTCAACTTGGAAGCAGTTGGCCAGCAGTTTAATGGGCTTGCCCATGGTGCCATAGCCGGGACGCCTGGGCACCATGAGCAGGGGCTGTGCCCCCACGGGTCCTGCGAAGGAAAAATCCCACAGATTAGGAGAAAAGCACAACAGACAATCCCCTGAACCAACTCCCAGGACAAGCAGGTGGGCACCAGAGCCAGCACACTCAAGGAAAGGAAATCAGCTGTGTCCAACAGCATGAAATTCCAAACAAATGCTTGCCCATTATTAATCCTTAATCCTCCACCTACATCTAGACTGTTCTCTTACTCAGGAGCTTCAGCAATCAGCATGAATAAAATCAGGAGGTTTTGTTTAGGAGATTTCCTAAAAAAAATAAAAACCCAACCAAAAATCCAAAACAAAAGGCAAAAAAAACCCCATAAAACAAAAACAAAACTAAAAACCCTTAAACAAAAACCACCCCAAAAATAATGCAGAAAGTTTTACACGTCTTTTCTGAACACCCTGGTAATAACCAAGTGGCTGCAGAGTACAAAAATAGAGAAGTAGCTCTGGACTGATGCACAGGATTTGAGATAAACTCTTCATTTCAGTGCCAATATCAGCTTAGTCTTGGAAGACAGATTATTCTTGAACTTTGCTGGCTGAAAATGGATGAAGAGTAAGACCATTACCTCCCATCTAACTGCCCCCATAAAGCCAATTTCCCAGAAGACAAAAGACTCAGATTAAGACAGGATTGTAAAACCCTTGATTACTTGTAGGCTAGAGAAGAATAACCAGAACTGCTCAGAGAAACATCCAAATCTGCACTGAGACGGGTATTTCGAAAAGTAGCTAAGATTTGTTCCATTCTCATCTATTTAATTTGTTTTGCATCATTTAGGTGAGAACCCTCCACTCAAGATTTGCATTACTCATGCCTTACAAACCAAACATGGTAGTAAACATACCCCATTTCCCAGAATTTCTACTGGCATTTCCACTTAAAAATACCTCTTTCCAGTTAAGAAACAACAACAAACCCAAAATGCTTGGTCACCTGAGTTTTAAGAAGTTACTCGTGGTACAAATGTCCTGATTTTCAGAGCATTTGAGAGAGGTAGTGCAAAGTTCTCCCCTCTCCTCCTACTCGGTGACGCAGGCAGCGATTCCAGCCCACTCGTTTTCATAGCAGAGTTAAAATGTCAAGTGCTGGGAAAAATGGTTTTTATTTGCCTTTTGATTAATCTCCATAATTTCTGTAAAAAACCCTGTATTATCTTGAAGGAAATTATGTCCTGAGAACAGGTGAATATCACAAGTTTCTCTGTAACATTTGTCTGGCTCTACCCAGAAGACTACTAAAAAATTCTGAGTGGGGCTGGCTTGGAGCCACAAGATAAAACAAAACAGAAAGCAAGAAGCATCATTTAAAACCCGCTCACAGACTCTGCTTATGCAAAACTTGTTCCAAGCATCTGCTCTCTTCAACTTTTCCTTCATTTTAATACTCTCACGTGAGTAAAAGCAGCCCTAGAATTTACTCCAGCTATATTTGCAGAATATAAGCATAAGCAAAAAAGTTACTACTAAACATTTGAGTGGCATAAACAAGTCAACAGTTTGTTTTAATATTCTGAAGACATACACACCACGGTTTATATTTAGTTCCTATCTGGAGGAGAGAGTAACAAAACTGCTGAAATAAAGAAAACATTAAAATGGTTCTTTTAGTCTGGTCAGCCTTGTGTGTCCCGCCCACCCTGCAAGAAGTTAGAACCCAGATTTTGGCAAACAGGATTTAAGTGGCCAATAAATGAATCAGAAGCGCAGGTCTACACATTGTTCAGGTGTAATTTAAAAAAAATCAGCTATTTTGCTATTATTGTGTGAATCATATGCTCCCTTGGACAAATGAACTTAAAAACATGAGTAGGCCATACTGCCCAAATACAGGGGCACCCACTCAGAAGACCCTGCTTTGAAGAGACACTGACTTGCCAGATTCTGTTGTGAAAATCTTGTGTCAGTGGCCTCAAAGCTGTGACTCAAAGCCCAATAAAACACAAATAACCAGCGACGCTCTGGGGATGGTTCTGCCGCCGATCTATCGGTGACTCACCCAACCTCATGCCTAAGTCCTGTGTCAAGCCCATGGAAATAAACACACAAACCAAAAATATTCAAAGTACTATTATTCTACAGAGTACAGGATGCCCGAGTGGCAGATCCTTTCCTTCAAGTCCTTTAACCATTGCAAAAACAAAGTGGGTCAAGGCTGAAAAACCTTTCTCAAAGCAGCAGCACTGTGAGGCCTCCTCCACAGGGGATGGAGCAGCTCCTCAGTGCTTCCAGAGAGTTCTGCATTGCTCAGCTGCCCACAAATTTGAGAGGAGAAACCTCTTTGTGTTAAAGAAACCAATACTCTGCCATTACAGCACCAGGTACATACATACCATGGAAACATGGAATGGTTTGGGTTGGAGACACCTTAAAGATCATCTCATTCCTACCCCTTCCACTGTCCCAGACTGCTCCACACCCCATCCAACCTGGCCTCGGACACTTCCAGGGATGAGGGTGTCACAGCTTCTCTGGGCACCCTGTGCCAGGGCCTCTTGACCCTCACTGGGAAGAATTTTTTCCCAATATCCCATCTAAGCCTGCCCTCTGTCAGTGGGAAGCCATTCCCCCTGTCCCTCCAGGCCTTGTAAACAGTCCCTCTCCATCCTCCTTGGAGGCTCCCTTCAGATATATGCCTAGGATGTTCTTAAAAATCCAAGTAAAACCCCCACACCAAGTCTGTTCAGTGTGCTGGAGCAGAGCTCAATTCATAAAACCAGCTCAGCAAACTCCCCAGCACTAAAACTCCACTGATTTATAAGAGAAAACAATGAACACACAAACAGGAACTAAAACTGGTGTCTCAGACAGATTCTTGGAAGGCTTTTGTGCAGCAAGGGAGCACGTCTCAAGATCATGGAATGGTTTGACTTGGAAGGGATTGTAAAGCCCCCCCAGATGCACTGTGGAAGTCCCTCTAACGGTTCCAACGAGCTCTGAGTGAGAATCTTTTCTTCCATGGAAGTATCGATGTTCCAATCAAGCTCAAACACAGCCAAAAGGGATGGCGATTCCTCGGCAGCCCAGCCAGCACACGGACAAGTCTGGCCTGCATCCAAACACTGGCTGCACCTACCTAGCAACCAGAGAAGCCCTGTTGGAATAAAGCCTGAGCACAACGAGCAGGAGCTCAGAAACCTGCAAATGCTTCCAACACACCATTGTACGAAAAACTGCAGCTTCTGGCACACGCAACGTTTTTACAGAATGAAGAAAAACCCTGATCTCCAGCAGGATGCTAATAGGAAATGCAGATTTCCTTACAGAAAGGGCCATCCCCACCAAGCTTCCAGAAAAATTATCCTCTTTCACACTGTGGCTTCAGCATTATAAAGCCAAACTCTAATTACAGAGATAACGTAGTAGTTTTATTTTTGTTTATATATACAACAGTTCTAAATCCAACTGGATGGGTGCTGGAACTGCCCAAAACACAACATCAAGGCCTGAGCAGGTAAATACAACTTACTCTCCCCTAGCCCAGGCTCAGGCACACGAGGCAGATTTGTGGAACCGATCCCAGCCTCAGGCTGGAACTGCACCGGAGAGAGCTAGAGCTCTCCACGGAGGGGAAAAATAAAAGACCCCCTTTCACAGGGCCCCTGGCCTCTACTCAGAGGCCCAGCCTGTGGAGCTCTAAGAAAATCTTATCATTAGCAAAAAATGACTTAATTCTGGATTTAAAAAAATACATAGAGAAGATTTAATTCAAACGTTGGTTTCAATGATCGAGCTCCGTCTGCCAGAAATCATGAATTGCCTCATTTCTGTCACTTGGCCTTGCTGGGTGGCATTACATTATTTATGAGTAATGCAATCCATGTTTTCTAAACATTCCTCCTTGCAATTTAGGGTTTGGTTTTTTCCAAGGTTTCGGATACTAAGTCATGTTCAAACTCATCAAAAGCCAACATTTTGATGCCGTGCTTTGTGACTGCCAACTGCACAAGCAAATACTGGTGTGGTAACTCATTCTGCCCTAATGGACTTACAGAAAATGTACTGGAGTGTTTTGGGAGAATTTAAAAGACAATCAATGCTTCTGAACCATTAAAAAAAATCTAAATACAAAAAGCTTTAAGCCCAAAAATGCAGCTTATACGCACATAGTGAAGTTAATACCCAATTGCTCTGGGAGAAGAGAATGTGCCAGCCCACACAAACCCTGCAAGAGTTTTCTCTGGAAGGTATTTCCACAGACCAAAATCTGGAAGGTAAAAATTAGCTCAAGAAATACTCTTTGACACCTTCACCCCTGAGGAAGCAAAGCTCTGAGGATGAAACAATTTGTAAAGTTCATACTGTGAGTCAAACAACTTCCACAGCAACTCCAGAGGAAATCTGCCACTGTATCTCACAGTAGAATAACTTTTGAAGGCAACTATGAATCACCCCCTTCCCTGCTCTACCACACCCACAAAAACGGGACTTTTAATGGGCCTCCCAAATCACAACTCCGAATCAGAGAGAGAAAAGCCACTTCTCAGGATTTTCTGCCCAAAGTTTGTATGGAAAATAAACAGAACATTAAGGATGCCTGCAGTGCCTCATTAAAAACTGAAATTAAAAAACCCAATTCAACACAAGTTAACACTGTTGACACAAAAAGCTGTGAGCTTTGAAAGAACAATGTAGGACATGGAAATGAAGACAATGGCACTGAAACAACTTGGTTACACCACGGAATGTCCTCTGTTGGTTGAACCTCCCTGCCTTCTGGAATTTTACTGAACATTCTCCTGGTGGAAGTGCAATGCCTGACCTGTGCTGAGAGCAGATTTTCCTTCACTTCACTTTCCCCACTGAACATTTTATTGCTGGTCTTCAGTTTGGTTTCACCACAACCCACACCCCGAGCAGCCACCTTCACATGCTGCTCTTACTTTCCTTGATGTTCAAATTCCATGGACCAGGAGAGCCACAGTACTTCCCAGACTCCTCAGCCTAAGCCTCTCACACAAACAGGACATCACCTACAGCACTGCTTCACCCAAGATGTCCTGGCACACACTTCCACACTTTACTCCAGGGATACTCGCTCTCCAGTCTTTGTTCTTCTCTCTGCTTATTTTATCCCATGTTTTCCCTTCATGCACAGAAAACAAAGCACATCTCAGTGTCCTTCTGTCTTTCATGACAGAGCTTTAATCCTCATCTGCTCCACCAAGGATGGTTTGTGTCCTCCTGCTCCAATACCCCAAGACTTGGAACATGAACACTGCACTAAACACTTCCCTAGGCATAAGAAGAACCATCCATCGTGCTGGACACTGCCTGAGCCCACAAGGAACACTGCAGCAGCTTTGCTAAAATCCAACACATCGCAGCCTAACAACAGGTAAATTCACTCCAAAGGAAAACGAAACCATATACGGGTTCCTCTTGCAAATCTGTTTATCAGGAGACAACTACAACTGCACCAGGTTATAATGAGAGTTTATTTAACACCGTGTAAGAGAGCATCATATGAATTCCACCAGATTGTTAAAATCCTGCACCTTAAAATATTCTCAACCCATCACAACCTGAAGCCAGGCAACAGCTGAGGTAAGGAGTTTTTCCAGCCAAATGCATCGTTGTCCCTAAATCTCCATGTTAGAAAAGGATCTCCATATGGAGATGGGAAGGCACGTTTTGTGTTGACACCTTCAGTCTCAGTCTTGTATTTTCACCACCTGTGGTACCTATTCAAGTGACAGACACGGAACTCCAGGTGGCTTTGGACATTCCCTTTGCCATCGAGGTACAGCCAGGGAATTGCTGATTAAACACTGCCCAACCCTGAACCCTTCTCCGCTGTTCTGCCAGACTTGGAATAAATTTTCTTGGAAAACTGAATCAGAACTTTCTTCTCCAGCCCCCAAAATCCATTTAAACCACGAAGTTGATAAATACTGAGCACGCGCCTTCCCGGCAAAAGGATCAAACGGCCAAAATGTGAAGATTTTCATAGAATCACAGAACGATTTGGGTTGGAAAATACCTTAAAGCCCATCCTATGGGCAGGGACACCTTCCCCTAGCCCAGGTTGCTCCAAGCTCCATCCAACCTTGCCCTGGACACTGCCCAGGGATGGGGCAGCCACAGCTTCTCCGGGCAATAACCACCTCGGAACGGTTATTGTGAAGCAGCACACCCAAAGGAACAGGAATTAGCCCCAAAACTCAGCGTGCTGACACACAGGGGCCAAACAGCCGGCGTGTGCCCGGCAGGAGCTGCTCCAGGGAGCGCTGCCCAGTGCCGCCGGGCTCTGCGGGTCCGTCCCTCGGGCACCGGCACGGCGCGGGTTACGCAAGCCGGGCACACCGGTTATGAAATACCGACAATTCCTCCTCCACCTCCGGCACGGCAAGCAGGGCACGGAGAGGCTCGGCCCCGGCTCTGCCCGGTACCGGGGCCCTGCCCGCGGGGCTCAGCTCCTCCCGCCCGATCCCCGTCGGGATGGGCTCGGCCCGGCCGCTGCCCCGCGGCACCGGGGCGGGTACCGGGACTTGTGGCGGATGGCGCGGGGGGCCCGTTCCCCGAGCCCGCCAGGCCCCGCCGGGCCCGCGCTCACCTGCGCTGCCGATTTCCATTCATGGAGCTGGGGCGCAGCCGCTCGGGGCTGCGGCGGCCGGCGCGGGGCTGCGCTAGGCGGCGGTTCCTCCGCCGCGCTCCCGGCTGGGCCGCTCCCGGCGCTGCTCCCGGTGCCGCTNCGGGGCAGCGCGGGGGGAGCCCCGCGGGCAGCGCCCCGCGGGCAGAGCCCCACGGGCAGAGGAGCCCCGCAGGCAGAGCCCCACGGGCAGCGCCCCGCAGACAGCGCCCCGCAGGCAGAGGAGCCCCGCAGGCAGAGCCCCCTGGGCAGAGCCCCGCAGGCAGCGCCCCGCAGACAGCGCCCCGCGGGCAGCGCCCCGCATGCAGAGGAGCCCCGCAGGCAGCGCCCCACGGGCAGAGCCCCACGGGCAGAGCCCCGCATGCAGAGCCCCGCAGGCAGCGCCCCGCGGGCAGCGCCCCGCAGGCAGCGCCCCGCATGCAGAGCCCCGCAGGCAGCGCCCCGCGGGCAGCGCCCCGCATGCAGAGCCCCGCAGGCAGCGCCCCACGGGCAGCGCCCCGCATGCAGAGCCCCGCAGGCAGCGGCGGCTGCCCCGGAGCCCATCGGGAGTCAGAGCGGAAGCACCGGGGGTTATTCCCGACCCCGCGGTGCTGTGGTGTTTCAGTACAGTGCGTTATATCCGCGGCGTTTTCTCCCTGCCGCAGCAGCTGCCTCTGCGGCGGCTTCGAGGGCTTCCAGCCCGGTCTGGAACTCAGCTGATGTCTTCTTAATCCTCACTAAAGGCGCCAGAAGAAGCCCCGCGCCCTGGCCCCGGGGATCCCCCAGTGTTCCCGTGTGCGGGACACGGCGGGTGGGAGCGCCGCACGGCCCGCACGGTGCCCCCGCTCCGGGCGGCGGGACCTGGGACACGCGGAACGAGTCCGGCTGTGACAGCTGCGGGAGCCACAGGGTGGTCGGGCCCTGAACGGGCTCCCCGGGGGATGGCCACGGCCCCGACCCTGCCAGAGCTCCAGCAGCGTTCGGACAACGCTCTCAGCACAGGGTGGGATTGTTGGGGTGTCTCTGCAGGGCCAGGCATTGGGCTGGATGATCCTTGTGAATCCCTTCCAATTTAAGGATATTCCATGATTCATGATTCGATGATTCACTATATCAACATAAATTCAGAGCTTATGCTTGCCCTGTCCTCATTTTTTGAGACTTTTTAGCAATGTTCAGTACCACTGTGTTAGGGATATTTTACACAAACTGGCACCAAACAAGCAGAGGGGTGAAAGGGGAAAATGGCATGCGGGGAAGAGATTAGAATGTGACAGATGCAACAGGCTCAGTGTTGGGTCAGGCAGCAACACCTTTATCTCTATTTCCTCTGCCCTCAAAAGATTTTTTTTTTTT
>VYZP01011577.1:0-37068 GCA_013400635.1 Hypocryptadius cinnamomeus | reverse complement strand
CCCAACCCCAAATCCCAACCCCAAATCCCACCCCCAAATCCCCACCCCAAATCCCAACCCCAAATCCCAACCCCAAATCCCAGCCCCAAATCTCTCCAGCAGGCAGCCAGGGTCATGTCTGAGCAGCCAAACGAACACAGAACTGGGGGCCAGTTTTCTTTTAGGGACAGCAGTTTGTGGAAGTGTTTTCATGCCCAAATGCATCTTGAGCCCAGCTGGGGGGTGTTTATAGGGTGGAGGAGATGTTTGTGGGCTTTCAAAGGAAAGAAAAAGGCTTAAGGGATACAGGTAGTGTAAAAAAAAATAAATGTATATGCTATGACCTCATCAGCAGCATTCAGCCAAAAGGACATTGTTGTGTAGTTTGAAAGGATTGGGATAAGTTTGAAAGAATTATTGATAACCACTTACACCCCCTGGCCAGCTGAGGGGAAGAGGCTGAAATGAGGAATTAAAATGACCTGAGCTGTTGTATAAATAATTAGGACAGGCAGCTGCTCTCAGGAATGATTTCCAATACCATTTATGAGGAGAACACATCTGTAAAATACACATTTTCCCTCCACAATCTTAATGCCAGCCTTTACTCCGTGCAAATTTATAAACACAATTGCATCTCTGCCATTAATTCAATTTTTATCAATTGTTCTGTGCCCAAATGAGATCCCAAATCCCAATCCTGATTTATAATCCCTGGCCTGGAAAGGATTGCTTCCAAATTCAGCTTTAAAAAATCGAGGATTTAGCCCTAAAGAGACATTTTGGATGGAGAGGCTTGGCAAATGAAACTCTCCATTTATCCACAGAGGAAACTTCACATCTGGAATCCCAGAGCTCAACACTGCCCCAAAGTCAGAGCTCTGGGTGGTCTTTAATTTGAACAAGGAGTTCAGTGCATTATCCAGGGCTGTTCACACCCATCCCCACCCTGCAGAGTGGCAGCATTTCCCCCAAAACCTTCCTGAAACGCTGCTTTGAATCCCAAATGCACATTTTTAGAGGATGGTGATGGGCAGCCATCATCCCTGACAGCAGAACACCACAGGTTTTCAGGCAGAACAGATAATTAATGCTCTAATTAGAACCCAGGCACGATCAAAATATTCAACAGGTACCTCCCAAACAGCAAGAAAAAAAAAAAAGTAGAACTCTTTCAAGAGTTAAATTTTCCCCCCAGAAAGACACAAACTCCCACCCCCCTGAGGCTGAGCACCTGTTGGGGTTTTGCAGGAGCTGAGCAGGCAATTCTCCCAAATCCCAGCTGCTCCAGGGGGAATTTAAATGGGATTTTTTGCCATGAGGTGGCACCAGGGCCAGCCCTGTCCATGGAAAGAGCAGGCAGCACAAGGTGGGGTTTGTTTTTGTGCTTGTTGGGTGTTTCACAGCTCTGCTGAAGAGAGGAAATAGCTTTATAAAGGGAACAGACTTTCCACTCCTCCTCTTTTTCCAGCCTTGTTGCCTCCTCTCCAGCTCCACGGGGATGAGGCCAAGCCTTGGATGTGTTTGAGCCATCCCAAGCCGTGAAATTGGGGATTAATTGCTCTGTGAGGAGGCTGAACTCAGCTGCCCTTGCCCTCCCTGTGCCCGGTGCCAGCCTGGGGGCCAGGGAGCCAGGGAGGAGCTGCCATTCCCTGCTCCCATCCTGGGGCTGAATTCTCCCTCTCCCTCTGCTCTGCAGGCAGTGGCTCAGGCTAAACCCAGATAATCTGTCTGGACTGCAGGAGATAATCCCTGGGGATACACAAAGTGTTGTGTGGAACCAGGAGCTGCCCCTTCCCTCTGATCCCCACAAGGGTCAAGCACTGAAGAAGTTCCTAAAGTCCCCCTGACCCCACAAGGGCTTCACTGAACAGCACAAACTTCATTTTCCAGCTCTACTTTGTCCATCATAATCGTGCCTGAAGATTAAAGGTCACAAATTTGCAGAGCCAGCAGCAGCTCCAGAAGTTCAGCTTGGGTGCCTGATCCCAAAATTTTCCTCTACACCCCTGGGGTGTTCATTTTGATTGATAAGAGATGTTAGCAGAATAAGAAAAATGAGTTAAGGAAAGGAAAGGCCTGGCTGGAATTAAATCTGGTCAAGAATAGCAAGAAGAGCTTCTTCAAATGCATCAATAACCCAAGAAAAGCGAAGGGAAAAGTTCATCCAAGCACACCCAAAAGCACCATCATTTTGGGATTATTCCCAGGTCTAGGAATGGATTAAAGCATCGTTGCCTCATCCTCTAGTTGCCCTTAAAAACAAAAATGAATCAACTTAATGCCTATATATTTCTCTTTAGCAACCAATTTTCATGCCGATTTTCCCATCTCTAATATTCCTGTCAATTAACCACAGCACAAAACTTCCAAGCAGCTCTTTCCATTTCTAAGTTTTGTGGCAAAACCAAAAAAAAAAGCCCATTCTGTAGGTTCCCCTTTGATTTCCCAGGATTACAGGTTCATTCCACCTTTCTGGAGTGCCAAACCCTTCCATTTGTTGGTTTTTTTTTTTCTTTTCCTCCTCTGCCTGGAGCAGAGGCTCAGAAATGAGGAGAGGTGAGGAGGATTCAGGGAGCTGTGTGCACCACCCAGCTGTGCTGAAGCACCCCACACAACAGGCCACAGTCTTCTCCAGGCTGAGCTGCTCCCTAAATACAGAAAGGAAAAAAAAATTCCATCATTTTTGGGGATGCATCACTGGAGGAACCCAGTCAGGCTCAGAGTGGGCTCTGCCCTGACTCATTTTCATTTCTCAGCCCAGTGTTTGCAGTGAGGAACCTTCAGACCACAAATCCCTGCTCTCCCCACGGAGATCTCCAGTTTGGGGAGCTCTGGGAAGAGCCAGAACCAGGCTCCAAGTCAGGGACATTTCTTCCCTGTGCACACAAAGCTCATCCACCCACATTTACCCAAGAGAGCAGCTCAGGTCACCCCTGCCAGCTCTGCTCCTGCTCCTGCCCTCAGCCTCTTATTCCAGCTGGGATTTTGTGATCCAGCACCCAGAATCCATTATTCCAGCTGGAATTCCAGGATCCAGCACCCACTATCCATTATTCCAGCTGGGATTTTGTGATCCAGCACCCAGAATCCATTATTCCAGCTGGAAATCCAGGATCCAGCACCCAAAATCCATAATTTCAGCTGGGATTTTGTGATCCACCACCCAAAATCCATTATTCCAGCTGGGATTTTGTGATCCAGCACCCAGAATCCATAATTTCAGCTGGAATTCCAGGATCCAGCACCTCCTTATCGATTATTTCAGCAGGAATTCCAGGATGCAGCAGCACATATCCACTGAGGTCGTTACCAGGTGAACCCACAGATGGGCTGCTCACCTCTTGCTGAATTGTTTTTCGAATCTAGCCTTTGTTTTGTTCCCAGACCAAAGCAGCACCTTGAAACCTCACCTTTACTTCCTTTAAAATTTATTTCTGCATTTCTCCGAGAAGTCCAAGGAGGTTTGGCCACACATCTTCAAGAGCAGCAGTGCCAATTATCCACCAGCATTTCCCATCCCTTTGAGTCTCTGATCCAGTGAAAAACCAGCCCCAATCCTTCTTTCTTGAGGTAACAGCATCAGGGAACAGGCAAACATTGATTAGCTTTTCCTTTTTACCTGCAGCCCCCTCCTCAGAGGGTTGGAGAGCTCTAAAAACACTGAAGCTCCCCTTGGATGTTATAATTTCAATTTTTGCTGGGTTTAATTAAGCCTGGGAAGCAGCACTGGTGTCATTAAGGGGTTCTACAGATTTCTAGGGAGAACCCCCAGATATCCAAATCCTAAATATCAGGGAATAGAGACCAGCACAGGGATGGGTTCTCGTGCTCCTGCTCAGTTCCAGATGTTTGGGTTTTCACTGCTGGTGATCCCAGAACAGGAATTTGCCACTGGAGCTCCCCCAGGGGCAAAGGGACAGAGGCTGGGACCCCCAGCTGGCTCCTGCCCCTTCCCCAGAGCCCAAACTGGGGCAGTTCCCTCCCAGTGCCTTCCAAAGGAGAGGAGCTTCTGCCGAGTCCCTTCACCTCTGAACACCCCAAACCCCCTGAAAACACTGCTGGGGATTTATTGCCCTTCCAAACCTTTCCACATTCAGACAAATCCAAAGCCTGGGGTTACCTTAGACCTGTCCTAAACCCTCTGCTAAACTCAGCCTCTCCCTTTCCACAGAAGCAAATCCAGCAGAGCTTTTGCCAGCTCATTCCAGCTCCCATCCCTGTGGTTCCCCATTTCTGGGTGGTTTCCCCCCTTTTCTTGCCCCAGTGCTTTTCCTGTACCTGTCCCCAGCTCGTTTTCCCCTGGCCAGGCTTCCCCGTGGCTCTGTGCTCATAAATCAGGAGGCCAGAGGGGTTTGTGTTTCACAGAGGCCACGGGGCTTCCACAACTTCAGTTTTGTTTGAACTGGAGGATCGTTTTTAGTAAACCAAACAAACTCCTTGACCTGACTTGTACTGCAGCAGAACGAGCCCAGAAAGAGCTCCTGGCTGCAGCAGGAAGGTATTTTGTTAAAAAAAGTCAAAGTGAAACAACTTCTTGTGGCACTGCTGAGGGAATGGAAGGTCTGAGGAGACACCCTCAGCTCAGACATTCTCCTGGGTCCAAATGTGATCTCTGTGAGGGCTCTTTATACGATCCTGGCAGCCCTTAAATTGCCATTTTGCACTTTAAGATGCTTTTCTTGGTGTCATGTTTGGTCCCACTGAGCAGTTTTCCCTCTCCTTTGGGTCCCTGGCCTCAGCAGCAGAATTATATGGGCATTTTTTATTATATTTTAGCCAGCTGAGATGCTCAGCTGATTTAATTTGGTTCCATCAAAGGCCATGAGGCTTCAGCCATTTCTGCTCTCAGCACCTCTGCCCCATCCCTTCCTTTAAAAAGTCAACTCTTCATCACCAAACATGACAGATTCCACTGCCAGGGTGACCATAAATCCCATTGCTAACTGGATTTTCACTCCACAGACCCACAGAAAACCCAATTCCTTTGCAGGAATGCTTTTCCACCTGATTCATTCCCAGCTCCTGCAGAGCCCTCAGGACCTGTCACTGCCAGTTCCACAAATGGGGCTCCACTCCTGCCATGCCCAACCCAAGACCAGAAATTCTGGGGCTCTTTGCCCCAGTTCTGTGCTCAGCTCTTCACTCCAAGGGTATTTTAGCATATATCCCACTTTTTTATATATATATATTTTTTTTTAAGGAGCTGTGTGTTTTAAAAAGCCAGACGAGGAGCTCCAGCTGAAGGATTCAATTGACAAAGGTCAGCAGCAAACATGACTAATCCATTATGCTGTTAAACAACTCAACATGCAGGGGTTAATCAATGCTAGCCCAAGGTCTAATCCCTCTTTCTGCTAAATAACTCACTGAAAACAAACTCTGCCTGCTAATGTCCTGCAAAGGAAGATAAATGCACACCAGGCTCGAGGAGGTTCAGTTTTCAGAGCTCTCAGCTCCTCCAAAGCCTGACTACTGTCAGCCTGGCCAGATGTTATTCCCATCCTTGCAAGGAGAGGGATTAGGGGAAGGTTTGGTGGCATCCTGCCAGCTTAAAAAAAAAAAAAAAAGAAATAATTCAGAGTGCTGGACTGCTCAAGCTGGGCTAGCAGGGCTGTCCTGCCCAGAGCCAGGCCCTGCTCCCAGGGGATATTCCCTATTCCTGTGCAGATTCCAGCCCCCTCCCTATTTATAGCCCTGATTTGGGTTTTCCAGGATGGTAATTTCTTGCTGCTCATAAACCTCCCCCTGTAAACTGGTATTTGTTGAACACCTTAGCTGGCTAAAATATAATAAAAAATGCCCATATAATTCTGCTGCTGAGGCCAGGGACCCAAAGGAGAGGGAAAACTGCTCAGTGGGACCAAACATGACACCAAGAAAAGCATCTTAAAGTGCAAAATGGCAATTTAAGGGCTGCCAGGAGGAATTCTTCCTCTCCTTGCTGAGCTCGTGCAGGAGCTGTGCCAGACACCGAAATGCACTCAGGGGCAAGCAGAGCTCCCTTGTGCTGTCTCTCCTCTTGGAAGGGCTTGTTCCATGAGGATCAGCTGCAGGAGGTTTTTGGGGATCTCTGACAGCGTTTCCTTCCCCAGGACAGAGCTCCTGGCACCACCAAGGCCTGGCAAATCCCATTTGGCATTGTGGCACAGAAGCAGCCGTGCCTCCTGATTTTCCTTGCCTCTCTCACACCTCTGGGATGGCATTTCCCCCTCCAAACGGAGCAGAAGCTTTCCTTTGACATTTAAAGATGTTGAGAGGAGACTAATCCTGGTTTAGGCTCCACAGTACTGGAAATACAAAACTTAATTTGTCTTTAAATCCTTCTGTGTCCCACCAATTTTAGGGCGGCCTCACAAAACTCCTTGGGATCAATGGCCTTACACAGAATTCCTGCAGGTGAGTCCAGCTTTTAACACATTCCACAAGCAGGGATTGATTCTCTGGCTGCAGAGACTCAGATGCCACATTTTCCTTTTTCCCTGGCCATGCTTCCACCACCAATAACTTAGGAAAGCCTTCAGTCTGTGCCCATCCTTGTGTTTGTTCCACCCAGGGTGCAGCACTGCAGTAAAACAGCTTTTACTCCAAACTCCTCACTGGTACACATCAACAGCCTCTTTATGCTTAGAAATGATGCTCAATTCCTGAGGAAAAAATGATTAAAACAAACCATTTTCTCAGCTGCTTCCACTGCAAATGCCCCTCAACTTCCAGATAAGTTCATTTTTCATCAGGACTCTTTCTCCTGCCTCTGTTCAGCACTGAGCAACCTGCAGGAGGTTAAAAACCCAAAAACCTCACTATTTTCCTAATCTGATTTTTTTTTTTAATACATCCTTGGGGATTGCAAAGTCCACAGAGTGGCTCCATGGGGAATTTGCTGCTTTTTTCCCTTGGAGCTCTCCGGGACCACCTCAATCTGATGCACCCCATGAGAAATTGTGATTCCAAAGCGGAGTAAGTCCAAAAAAAAAACCTCTTAAACCTCAAAAAAAAATTCAAGTCTCCTCTGAAAGACCCCAGGATGGAGCAGGAGGCAGCAAATGTGGAAAGCAGATGTGAGAGGAGAGGAAATCGGGTTTGCAGGAGCCAAGGAGAGGAAGCGCGGAGCCCACGGGAGCAGCACCTGTCCTGCTGGATCCGGGGATTTCTCCCAAAAAAACCCCTCAGGAGCAGGGGCAGGCACTCCCAGCCTGTCCCACAGGCTCTGCTGATTTGTCTCCACGCAGCAGGAAGCAGTCTAGCCTGGGAGAGAGCAGGAGGCAGCAGCAGGGACGGGGGTGAGAACTCCCAGCAATGAGATGTGCAGAATTCCTGCCTGGACTGGGAGCTGGCCGTGAAAAACCAGGGAAAAGTGGCTCTGGGTTTTCATGAAAACCCATGAAAGTCCCTGGTTTTCATGAAAACCCAGGGAAAAGTGGCTCTTTCACTGAGCCACTGGCATGGGGATCAAACTGAAAACATCTCCAGTGAATCAATCCCAAAGCTGAGCAGCAGTTCCTGTGCTGGCTGCAGAAGTTCTGCAGAGAAAAGCCCTGAATTTGGGTATTTGGAGCTGCAGAACTGATTCAGAGCACAGATTTACACCTGGCCTCCCCCTCCCCAGGCAGCAAAGAGAAATGAGAAGTTTCCACAGGGTTCAGTCCCAGAGAAGCAGAGCTTGCCAACCCCAAAGGAAGCAAACATGTCAAAACCATTCTCAGACAGCTCTGAAAAATATCCTGCAAATCTTCCACCTGTGGCTTTTCACTTGATCCAATCCAAGGCAGGAAAAACTCAGAAGTGGCTTTTTTTGCCTTTTTTTTTTTTTTTTCAGTCATGGAGAGCTTTAGTTCAGTGCTAATTTTGGGGTGCAGGATTTGGGTGCCTGGGCAGTGTTGAATTGAAATTGCTCAGTCACATCATACACAATTTAGGGATTTTTGGCTCATTTTGTGGTAGCTGAGCTGTGTTTTAGTGTGAGGAACATCCCAGATTTGCTGGTCCAGCCCTTTCCCAACATGCTGGGCCTCTCCAGCACCTGCATTTTTGCACCCCCCAGTGAATAACTAAAAACCTCTGAATCTTTGTATTCCTCAAGCACAGCTTGAGCAAATTCCTCACCCAGGTTGGAAACAAATCCACCAAAAGCTCAGCCTGTGCTCCCCTGTAAAATCATTATCCCACAGATCCCCTGGGAGCCCAGGGTGCTGCTCTGCTCTCTCCTTGCTGCATCCCAAATCCTGACCCTGCAGGAATTCCAGCCTCTCAAGGGAACCTCTGGAATCCCAAAGCAGCTCCCCCACCATCCCAGTGACTCTGTTTGCTCATTTTGCCCTGGGATTCATTTCACCACCCCCATCACCCCTGGGACAGGACAGAAACGGGGCTGGGGCTGTTTTAGCTGCTGCCAGCATCTGATAAACCAGATCTGTGTGTCCCTCATCATTTCCTTTCACTGAAATCACATGGATGCAGCAGGAAAATATTTCATAATAAATTGTGGCCTTCAGAGTCACCGAGCACTTCAGTTCAGAATTTCAGAAATTCGGAATTTCAGTTTTTACAGCAGGGTTGAAACCAACATTTGCTGTTCAAAATGTCCACTCAGTGGGGCTGAAGTTGGTTCACCTGCAGATCCTGGAAATTCAGGCCCAAAAGGAAACTTTGCTGGGAATTATGCAAACAATAGAGCAGAATCAGCACCAAGGATAAAAAATACATCTGGAATCAAGCACGGTAATCAAGAGAAAGTTTGGGGTGAAGTTTGAGCCATTGGGGCAGATTATTTCCAGGCTTTATCTCAGGAACTGGGGAAAAGTGTGGGATGAGAGCATGGGCACGAAGAGAAAGTCCTGAAGAGAAGAAGGATGAGGCCAGCATCCCACAAATGTTCTCTCCAGGGATCCCACATGGATGTGGAGCTCTCCATGCCCATGGAGCTCCTCACAGCCCAGCAGAGCCTCTCTCACTGATTTCCCCAGCTGGAATTGGGCTGCAGACCCTTCTGGAGCCACCTCCACCTTCTCCTGGTGGCTTTTCTCCCAGCCAGGAGCTCTCCCTCCCCTCCCAGCCCAGCACTGCCAGTCCCATCCCTCGTGGCCAGGACAGGTCCCCCAAAGCAGGCAGAGCCTCTCCAGAGCTGTGCTGGAGCCAAAAGGCAATTACCAGGGTGAGTTCAGCCTGGCAGCCCTGCCATGGCAGGCTGTTCATGTTATTGCTTCCAACAGCAGCTCTGTTGTTCCCCAAGTGCTCTGCTGGCACCAAAACCCTGGGGAGGAGGAAAAGAGCTGCTCTCCATAGCATCACTCCCATTAAAGCTCAGGAACACGAGCAGGAGATAATCTGTGGCCTTTGTTAGCAGCAGGAGGGGTTGAAAAGTCCAGATTTTGATAATTCTGTGAGCGTCCCGCCCCAGCAGCACCGTCAAACAGCCTTTGCTGGGCTCTCAGCACGTGTTTGTTCCTAAAAAAAGCAGGAATTTCTCCAGTGTCCCCCCTTTCCCTGTTGGCACAGTGACTGCAGCAGCTTTTGGGGTCCAGCAGAAATTCAGGAACACATCTGTGCCAGGGGAACAGCAGCAACCCAACCCTTGCTGCCACGGACCCTGAAATAAATCACATTTGTCACCCTGTCGTGGCTTCGCCTCATGGCACTGCCACCAGCCCCTCCCAGGGTTTTGGAAGTGTCTCTTCCCTGGATTTAGTCTGGAAAAATCCCCACATTCAGAGGTGAGAGACAAGATTCCTGCCACACTTCGGGGGAAGGTGGAAAGACGAGGTGAGTGCCATAAAAAATGTTTTTCTCCGGAGCTTGTTAAAATCCTGCATGAAAATTTGGAACTTCTGGAGAGCAGGCAGCATGAATATGGATTAAATAAAAAATACAAATATTTCTGTTTCACATCTGTGGAAGAGCCAAACATGAGCATTTTCAGGATATTTAGGAAGGTTTAATTAAATTTTTTCCAAGGAAAAAACAGCACAGCACATCAGCCTCCTCCAAGAGCTGATTTACTCTTGGCTTTTCCATCTCCATCAGTGATCCTTCCAGAGGTTTGACAACAGTGCAGCTCCAGCTGACAACACACAACAGGGAAGAGCCAGGGCCAGGCTCAATCCCACCCTGTGGAATCCACCCCATCCTCTTCCCTGCCTTCCAGAACGACCCAAGAGATTTGCATTTCTCACAGCTTTTGACTCAAGGAGAGAAAAAGGGAATTTCTGCCTTGCCAAACACATCCTGCAGCTCCAAGACACCATAATGAATCCAGCAGCCCTCTGAGATATCCTATGGAAAAAGCTGCAGCCCTCCAGGCTCTTGGACAAAGGTTCCTTTTTCCCCTTGTTAGAGCTGGGATGGACACAGGGAACAGCTGGGATGTTGTTTGGGTTTTTAACAAGAGCAATCCATTTCATGGAATGGGAAATTTATGAGCTGCTCAGCCTTAGGAATCGTTGAGTTCAGGGACTCTGGGATGCAGAGGGATCTCAGTAATGGAAAATTTGTGTTCTCCAGGATCTGTGAGCTGCAAGGAAGGAACCCTGGAGCTCAGGGATTGATGTTCCACAAGTGGCACCACGAGACAGAGGTGATGTCCCACTTGTGACCTGGAATATCTCACTCCCAGCTGGGATTTGCATTTCTTCTGGGCTTTTATTTCCCTTGACTGCCTCCAGCAACACGAGCCTGGCGTTTTGGGAATCAAAGCTTCAGCTCCAAGCCCAATTTCAGCTCAGAGATTGTAAATCCATGAGCAGAATTACTCCTACAATGGGAAAAGGAATAATCCCTGTCATGCTTGGGGTGCAGCACAGCTTCCCAAGGCCTTGGGGACGGGGGATGAGCAGTGCCTCCCTCCCCTCCCCATCAAAACAAAGGTCCCACAAACCCTGGAGAAATAAATCCCATGGTAATGTTGCAAGAATGCAATACCTGGCACAGGGCAGGAGCTGCCAAGACACTGTCTGTGAGACAGAAAGCAGCCTGCTCAGAAATCCCAGGGCAGGAAATCCATCCCAGGAGGGAACAGACAGAGCTTTTGCTACTGTAAATAGACCTTTTCATTCTTCTGCAGTGCTTGGAGGCCAAAAGACTGTCCCAGCCTGCTGGAAAGTGTAAGTCAGTGTCTCACTTCTCTGCAGAAGAGGAACATTCAACAGGCAGGGCAGGACAGATGGATTCATTCTTGCAGGGAGCTGGCAGGGCAGGGACACACACATCCCAAAATCCCCCCAGCCAGGGTGGAAAGAGCTGACACGGAGGGAACAAGAGTTCCAGGACGTGCCTCTCTTGGCTAAACTCTACAAGGTGACACATTTGCAGGCTGGGATGGGGATTAGAAATGGTTTTTCAAAGCCTGCTGATGCCTTTTCCCTTTCTTTCCAAAGCTGGGAGGTCTGTGTGCCTCCTGCCTTGCAGCACGGGGCTGGCACAGGGTTTGTCCTGGGCAGGGAATTATTTAGGGGAGTTTTAAGAAAGAAAATTCTCCTTTTGCCTTCATTCCCAGGCTGGAGCCCTCCCCTGCTGCTGCAGCACCCTCTGAATGAGGAGCTGATCCCAGACAGAGGGATTCACTTTCCAGAGGAGTTCCCTGAGGAAATCCCAGTTTTAGGAGAGGAAGGGAGCACCCATCATCCTCCCACGGAGCAGGGCCCGGCTGGAGCAGCTGTGGGCAGAAAGAAGGAGGATTCTCTCCTGTAAAAACATCCCTCACCCCTTCCAGCTGCTCTGGCAAGTGCTGAGGGCAGGATTTGGTACCCAGGTGCTCACAAGCTGATGTTTGTGCTGCTTCTGCTCAGAGCCAAACCCACCACCTGTCTGCAGCACAATGCATTATTGGTAATTTATTAATTTAAAAAAAAAAAAAGGGAAAATAACTCTCCAGGGAGGGGTAGAAACTTTAATTTAGCAGTGCAAAGGCTTGGCTGAGGCAGCTGGAAATTCCTGGAGCTGTGAAGATGAGGTCATTCTGACGTAGGTGAGAGGTGAAGGTGGAGCTTGTCCTTGCAGGAGGGTTCAGGGTCTCCCTGGCACCCGGGGCTGCACCTCTGGCTCTGCTGCAGCCACAGCAAACACTGCAATGATCCCCCTGCCCTGCACCCCTCCAGCCCCATCCCATGGGGGTGTTTCCCCCTGGAGCTCATCCCTCAGCACGTCAGTGTCGTTGTCACTGCTAGAATTGAAGGGCTGGGACTATTTTCAAGCTAAGAACAATTTCTTGCTCAGACAAACATCAGTCTCAGAGGGTGTGAGATTTTGGAGGAGCGAGAATTCAGCCATAGCTCAGAGCAGTCACCAGTTCTTTGTTCCAAGGCAATACAGAACTTTCTAATCCAATGGACAGTTACAGGGTTTCTTTTGCTTTTCTGACCTATCACCTTTTCTCACTTCTGCTGCACTGAAGATACTTTTATCTAATGGGCTTCTCTCTCACATTGGCTTCTATTACAAATTCTAAACTCTCAGCTTATTCCATACAACCCCACCCTTACATTACAACCCTTCACCATCTTATCACTACAGTTTTTCTCTTACTTCAGGCATATTCTCACAACAATAGAAATATCAATTTATATATTATAAACCCTTACATTAGAACCCTTCACCATCTTAGCACTACAGTTTCTCACTTACATATTCTCACAACAATAGAAATATCAATTTATATATTATAAACCTTTACATTATAACCCTTCACCATCCTATCACTACAGTTTCTCCCTTACTTAAGGTATATTCTCACTTACAACTATAGAAACATGAGTTGATGATTTTTTCTGCCTAGTATCAGTGTATTGTATTTTTACATCAATCCAAGCCTCTTCCAAGGCTGTGGATCAAACCCTTCAGTGTCTGTGGAAGTTTCTGTTTTTCTGATTCCCCCACACCAGGAGCCAGCATGGCAGAGGAGGGCAGGGTCAGGCTCAGCCCTGCTGGCACAGCACACACAGAGTGCCCCCCAGGGCTGGCACAGCCCTCACCCAGCAGCTTTGGTGCTTTTTCTTGGATGGTGACTCATGGGAGAGCAGCCCTTGGGTCAGGGCTTGAGCTCTGGATTTCATCTCAGCTCTGTGTTCTCCACATGACCTCGGGCAGGCTCTCATTGCTCTGTGCTTGGGCTGTCCTAAAAACGAGCAGAGGGCTCTGCTCTAGCACCCCTGACCTCATCTGGGGAACTCTTGTATTTGTGGGGTTCCCAGACAAAGAAAGGAATGATGAATCTGACTCCATGTTCTTAGAAGGCTAATTTATTATTTTATTAAATATTATTTCTATTTAATTAATTAAATCTAATCAATCTGGGAAAAAACCCTATATTATATTAAACAATACTATACTAAAGAATACAGAAAAGATACAGAGAGAAGGCTAAAATGATAATAATGAAAATTCATGACTCTCTCTAGAGTCCAACACAGCTTGGCCCCAACTGGCCATTGGGTCAAAACAACTCACATGAAACCAATGAAACAATCACCTGTTGGATAAACAATCCCCAACCACATTCCAAAGCAGCAAAACACAGGAGAAGCAAATGAGATAATCATTGTTTTCCTTTTTCTCTGAGGCTTCTCAGCTTCCCAGGAGAGAAATCCTGGGCAAAGGGATTTTTCCAGAAAATATGAGTGCCACAGGTAACTCCCCTCTGGCAGCTCCCTCTGACCCTGCTGGGAGCCCACAAGGAATCCCCAAATATCCCTTAATAAAGGATGGGAGCAGATGGATCAGCTGCAGGGCAAGATTTGTCCTTGCTGGAGCAGCTCAGCTTGCTCAGCCCGGCAGGATTTTGTGTCTCTGGTGTGACAAAAAAATAACAACATTCCCTAAAATCATCCCCCTCTCTGCAGCCTGTGCCCAGGTCAGGTCTCTGCTGGAAGTGGAGGGTGCAGCCAGAGCTGGGGCTTGTCTGTTGCTTCCTCAGCTAAGACAGGATTTCCATTCCATGCTTTAGCAAGGAAATGCCATTC
This sequence comes from Hypocryptadius cinnamomeus, assembly GCA_013400635.1. Lineage (NCBI taxonomy): Eukaryota > Metazoa > Chordata > Aves > Passeriformes > Zosteropidae > Hypocryptadius > Hypocryptadius cinnamomeus. The sequence continues at coordinate 23,137 of VYZP01011577.1, read as the reverse complement.
CTGCTCATTCCAATTTGGGAGCAGCTAAATAAGAAGCAACTCGAGTGAGGATAATTGCTGGCTGGTAAATAGAGGAGGCAGAACCATTCCAGCCTTTACAAATTGAGCCCTTCATGGTTATTAGATGATGATTTTATGGGAACTTCCCATTTTCAGCTGGGTTTCATGCAAAAACCTTGGTAAAACCTCCCCAGGAGAAGATCCCAGCACACCTTGACTTCAAAGCAGGGCTGGGAGGGTGTGAAATTCCTGCCAGGAGCCGCAGGGACAGAGACAGAGCCTGAGCAGCGTCCCCAGGGCTGCTCCAGAAGCCTCTGGTGACAGTGACTGCTGAGCCCTGGAGCAGTCCTGCCTTTGGGAGGAGGATGCAGCTGCCCCCAGAATTCCAGTTCTCCAGGAATAAATCTCAGATCACAGCTTTGGGCCCAGGCTGGGGTTTTGTCTCCTGCTGGCTTTTTGGAGCCAGCTGGCAGCTGTGCACAGCAGGGGATTCCTCACAGGTACCCAGTGCCAGCCTGGGAGCAGCACCTTCCCTGGGGCAGCTCTCAGGATGAGCAGGACAAATCAAATCCCATCCCAGGCAGGGCTGGGTCAGGACTCAGCATTTTGGAAATGAGTTTTGTGCTGCTTTATCCTCCTTGTTCATGACCAGCTGGAGGAAAAGAGCTTCCTGGGATTAAATCTGACACGGCAGCACAAACTCCCCAGTTTGGGGTGCTGGGGAAGGGTTTTGGTTTTAGCTTGGAGAGATAGAAATAGCTCTAGAAATAGATAGAAATAGAGAGCATTTTCTGGTGGGAGTCTCATCAGAAAATGGTGGGAGTGGGAAATAAACCCCTGCACAAGGTCTGCAATGGTAGGAAAAGGTTGGATGCAGCTGGGTGACCCAGAGCAGGAATTCCTGCCTGAGGATTTGGGATTGGTGGAGTCCAAACTGGGGTCATGGAGCATTTCCATGTGTCAGTCAGTCCCAGTGAGGTGCTGCCATGGGAGGAAAGATTCTTGTTTCCTGTAGCAATTGGGATTGCATTTATATTTCTCCAGGATGCAGCATCCAGAGAGCTCTGCCTGGCATTTTGTGCACCCAAAATTAAATTTTTTAGGGGAACTCCCCAACTCTCTGGGTGCCAGTCTGTGGCCATGAGTGTCCAGAGTGGATTTAGTGACCAAGCAGAGGGAGGGAAACCTGAGAAATCCCTACCCCAGGACAAGCCCTGTGTGTGGAATTTGCTCCCAGGTGGGTGGAAGTGATTCTCCAGGACTCTCCTAAAGTGGATTTCTTCTTCCTGTGGGATTGCTCTTCTGTGCCAACCAACCTTGAAACACGATTGAAGCAGAAGGGGCTGTTCCAGCCAGCGACCCTAAAAAATCAGTGGCATCTAATTCACTTCTCCAGGAAGGCTTTTGGAGCCCTGGCATATGGAAGGGGCTGTAAAAATCCATCTCCTGCTCCATAACCCCTGTCAGCGCACGAGTTAATTGCCCATCAATATGCCAGGGTTTTACAGGGCAATTCCTTCTCCTGCACTCCAAGGAGCAGGCTGGGGAAGGAGGAAATATAAGAAAGTTTCTTTGTTGTTTTCTGGCTTATTTGAAGCCTTGCCTGAATTGGTGTTTGCTTGTTTTCCTCGTGTTTTTAAAGCCCCCCTTGGTGCTGGTGGTATCTTGGTAGAATATTCAGCTTTGAAGGAGAAATGTGGCTGCTCTGGGCCTGAGGAGCTGCTGAAGGAATCAGGGACAGATGAAAAAACTACAACTGTGCTTCTTCAGAGGAAAAAGAGTTCTTTTTTTATGTGCTCAAGTGCACCAGCACAGGCAGGCAGTGCTAGATCCTGATTTTGATTAATAGTTGGCTGGAGATAATCTGCAACTATTGGGGATTAGGGAAACAGTCCTCCAACATGGAAATCTTGGAAGGGAAATCTGCCTGTGAGCCAAAAAGCTCCAGCTTTGCTCCAGCACCAGCCTAGGAGCAAAACAAGAAAGCAAAATTGCTGTGGACAGAGGCTCAGCTGGAGACAGCAATGTCACCTATGGGGCTGGGTGGTGTCCATGGCCTTGGGAATGCTGAGGGCTGAGGAAACTGAAGTAGGGAAGATCAGCTGGTGGCTCCTTGTGCTGTTCTAAGGGGATTTGAAATGATTTTATTCACATCAAAGGTAAAAAAAAATCCCCAGCAGAGCCCCCACACCCCCTGTACTGCTGGAGCTGCTGGAGGGGAGCCTGGGCTGTCTCCAGGGGATTCCCAATCCCACACAGAGGCCATTAAACACGCCAGGAGAAGCTGCAGGTGGGTTTGGTTACCTGCATTCCTGGTCAAATCTCACTGATCTGGCCCTGTGACAAAAGCTGTCACACTGGAAGCTGAGCTGGGATCCCTGCAAGCTGAGCTGGGATCCCTGGAAGATGAGCTGGGATCACTGGAAGCTGAGCTGGGATCACTGGAAGCTGAACTGGGATCACTGGAAGCTGAGCTGGGATCCCTGGAAGCTGAGCTGGGATCCCTGGAAGCTGAGCTGGGATCACTGGAAGCTGAGCTGGGCCAAACTGAGTCTCTTGCTGTCCAAAACCCCCCAGAGAGCTGGTGCAGAGACCCCAAAGCCCCTGGGGAATCCCTGCAGGGCAGAGCTGCTGTGAGCAAAGCATCTCCTCCCATCTGGATCTCAATTCTCCCGGAGCTGTGGGTGCTTTATATCCCTGGGGAATCACTTCCAAGCTCAATCACACTCCCTGCAAGGAAAGCATGGCCTATTTTCCCTTTTGGTTTCCTGTGGATGTGTTTTGCAGGGAGGAGGAGGAGCAGGATCAGGTGCTGGGAAGATCATTAGGAATGTGCACACAGCCAGGGCTGATTTCTTCCCTTTGATACCAAAATAACTCCCTGAGGAATATTTAGGAGCTTTGCTCAGGTCTCTGAGAGCAGGGCTGACCTCAGCTGATTGCATTCTCAGACAAAAAAATCATCTGAAAACCACGTGGTTCTTCCCCAGCAAGAATTTGGGCAATAATTTCCCAGCTGGGAGGAAGGTGATGTTGGTGTGTCTGTAAATAAATCAGCCAGGGGATGCATTTCTGCACAAACCCAGGCTGGGACAGCAGCAAGGGGCTTCCCCAGCTTTAGGAATATAATCACCAGGAATCAGGAGCAAGGCTGGCTTCCACAACTGCACAACTTCCTGAGAAATCCACCAGTTTGTCTGTAAATCTCCTCAAAGATGCACCTAAACACGCTTTTCTGGTGAAATTTCAAACTGCTCTCAGGGAAATTCCCTTATTTGTCCTCATTTCTGAATGCTGTTTGTTATAAAGTTACAAATGATGTAACTCTATTTCATTAGTGTGTGCTTGATGACAGATAATAATTGTCATTATGATTTCATACATTCGTGGATTCAAGTTTAAGAAGAGATCCCTCATAGATTATTTTTTCTTCAGGCATTAGAGACATCTGCTTTCTGAATGTCTTCTAATAAACCAAGGACTGGATTTAATAGCAGAGGTTTTATAGATTTCTTAAAAATATTAGCCAATTATTGAAACCATACCTGCTGAAACACAGCAAATCTGTTAGGGGGCTGTGCCTACAGCCCAGCAAATCCTCAATAAATAAATATTTATGAATTTCATTGCCTATAAAAATAAATATTTATTTAATAACCTGGATTTGTGGTCCAACACCCACCTTGCCCAGGACAGGAGCTTCTCCAGTGCCTGGCAGAGATCTGTTCTCCCAGTCAGAGGGGAGAAAGGCTCTGCCTCCACATCCCACTTTCAGGAATGAAGTTCCTTGTTCCACATCCCATCAGGAATTCAGGACACACCCACCCCTCTGGACCACGGGCATCCCTCTCACACCTTCCACGTGGACACCAGGTCAATTCTGGTGCCAAAATGGGAATTCTCCTCCCCAGTACCAGCACCAGGCACCTCCCTGTGGATCCTTCACTCCCAAGTGCCATCCCGAGGGAATTCCTGGCCCTGGGTATCCCAAACTCTGCCCTGACCTGCACAGAGGGGAAAAGACAACAAAGTAAATGAAGCAGCAGCACCAGTGCCAGGCAGAGGGGAACAGGAGCTGGGTTTGCTGGGGGCTGGATCATCCCACTGCTGTCCTGAACATCCCTGATGTTCGGAACATCCTCCGAGCCCAGCACGTGGCTCCTTCCCAGCAAATTATCCCACAAATCCCAACCCCACTCCTGATTCTCCCATCCCTGATGTCACAGCTGAGGGTTCCCTGGAGGTGGAATATTCCCTGGCAGTGAATATTCCCAGGGTTTGGATGGAGCAGGACTGGCCAGTGGGGTCCTGGCCCCTCTGCACCTGGAGCTGCCCAGGGCCACGGGCAGAGCCAGGCCGTGGATTTTGGGAGTCATCCCTCACCCTGAGCTGTGGCAGAGGCTGTGCCCAGAATTCCTGTGGTGCACACAGGTTTGTGTTGGCCTGCTGCACGTGAGCTGTGAGGGCCAAGGCAAACACAGGGGGAGAAGTGATTCCAATTATTGGATGCATTAAAGGCACTGCCACTTCCAGGAAAAACACGGGAGGTGAGATGAGGCTTTTCCTTTTGTGTGGCAGAGCACAGGACTTTCATATTTGTCCAGCTCTGGCACAAAGCATCACTTGTGAGCTCTGCTCAGGGATGCAGAGGATAAAAGGCAGCAGCAGCAGCAGCAGAGCTGAGGCACACGTGGGTGCAGCCTCCAGGAGAGCAGTGAGAGGTGAATTCATGGAAACCCCACTGGACTGGCAGAGGAAACGCTGGTGCTGGTGCTGGGAGCTCTGCACAGCACTGCTGTGCATCAGGAGAGCTCAGCCAAGCTGGGAATATCCCAAAGACATTTTTACCTGGGGCAGCATCACCAGCCCCAGCCCCACAGTGGGGACCCAGATCCTTCTTCCTTCTTTTCCTTGGGAATTTTAGCAGGATTAACAATACCAGGACGCTCACCCCAGTGATTCCAACTACTGCCCGGAGATCTCTCCCTGTCCCACACCCCAGATTCTCTGCTGAATTAATTTTGCAACTCAAACCCCTTCTGCACTCCACCTGTGATGTGTCTGCAGCACCAGTGGCCATTGGCAGGAGGGTGGCAGCTGCCCAGGCCCTGCTGGCACCGGGGGCAGGTGTGGGGAAGGAAAACTCTCCAAATGCAGCAGGTTCCTGCCTGTCCTGCTCCTCCCAGGGCTGTCAGAAGGCGTTAACAGCAGCACTCAGCTCCTCCACTGCCTCGCAGCATCCTCCTCCTTCCAGCTCGTTTGCATCTCCCAAGTGGATCTCACGCTGCAGCAATTACTTAGCAAAAAAAGAGGACACTAATTAAAAGGCTCGTTAACGGGGTTACTGCAAGCACCACTTAGGCAGAGATCTCCCTTTGAGGCAGCAAGCACAGAACAAACAGGGAAGTGGCCTGGGAGTACTGAGGTTGTCCCTGACCTTCCAGGAAGGGATTCCGTGGTGGGGTTTGCCTGGTGAGATTTGGGATCCCCTGTGAGTGCTGGTGACCCCAGGAACAAAGCTGAGGTTGCTGTGGAATTCAATTACAGCTTCGTGCAGATCCTCAGTGCTGGGATTTGAAATAGCAGCACAAAGTGCCTCTAGGCTGGGGTAGATCCCGCTGCTTTGAGCTGGGAGTGTTGCTGGGTTGATCTCCAGCCCAAGCTGGACCACAGCCAGCAATCCAACCCCAGGGGAGGGACAAAGATCACCCCAAACCCTGCGCTAAAACCCAGGGAGATGGGTGAAAATACCACTAAAACATGGAGCACCTCTGGAGAGGGGAAGAAAAGGAAAAAAAGAAAAGTCCTCCATGAAGTTCTGCTGCGTGGAGGAGAATCCTGGTGGCTGCAGTGGGACAGCTGGGCATGAAGAAAAGGAAAAAGAAAAGGAAAAAGAAAAGGAAAAAGAGAAGTTCTCCATGAAGTTCTGCTGCATGGAGGAGAGTCCTGGTGGGCACGGGCCAGCTGCCTGAGATGCCAGAGGATGGTCCCTCAGTGCAGGGACTGCACAGGGCCAGTCGTGGAGCGAGGCAGCAGCAGGAGCAGGCTGGGAAGCACTGCTGGGGACACAGCTGGCAAAGTCCCCTGCAGGCTGACACATTTTCCATCCAAAAGGGCCAGGATGCAGTGGCCAGACAGCGCTGCCTGCACGGAGCTGGGCGCAGAGGAGAAAATAGCCCCGAAGTTCAGGAGAAGGTCAAGTTTCTGGAGCTCCCTCTGGCATGGGCTGACCAGTGGTGCCTCCAAGGGAGCCAGGAACATGTGCTGGAGCTTAAGTGGAGGAGACAAGCCCTAATCCTACCACAACCTGCAAAATCACACGGATATAAAAGCACATCCTCTCAAATGAGCTCTTTGCAGAGGTTTTTCCCTTCTCTTTAGGCCAACCCTTTCTTGAGATCCCTCAAAATCTGGTAGCTGGAAAAGGGAAAGGCAGGAAAGAAATAAAGCTTGCATGGGAAAAGAGAGAACAAGGATTTTCTGACCCTTCCCAGGCATGGTTTGTCCTGTTAGATTTGGTTGGTGCTGCTATTTTTATTTGCATGGCTTCCAATTGCTTTCTCATTCATGAAAAACATGTGCTCCCTCTTCGCTTCAGGGAACAGGGGAAGTGGTGGGAGAAATCCATCAGCTCTGTGTGCTCCCATCCCTGCTGACAGCACAGGGGGGACATGAGGCTGGGTCCCATGGGAATTGGACAAGGAGATGGAAAGAGAAAGAGGAAGTTTGAGGTGGTGGGGTTGGAGAAGGAGAAGGAGAAGCAGCAGGCAAGTTCCTCTGAGACAGGAGGATCTTCGGGGACAGCCTGATGTGGAGCAGAGGCCCTTAATTACAGAGGAATTCAGGCCTCATTTGGTGTTAATTCAGCCCTGGGAGGAGGAAAAGCATGTCAGGAAAATGAAGGTGGCTTTTTGACACGTGCCCTGCAGGGAGGGTGGGGACCGGGGACAGGCAGGGTTTGCTCTGGGATGGCAGCAGCCAGGAGGGTTCTGGATGTCCCTGGAGTATTTGTTGGGGATTTGGGGAGGATTCGATTTTTGCATGATCAGGAAAGTCCTCCTTGAGACACTCCAATTCCCTCCGGAAAGATCGTGGTCTTCTCCCAGCCTGGCTTCCTCTGCACTTCACACCTGCAGCTCTGGGCTGCCAAACCTGAGTTTGTGAGGGGAAAAATCCAGAGGATGAAAAAAGGAAGAGCTCACAGGGTCACCAGCCTCTCTTTAGCAGGAGGGTGAGCTGCCTGAACCCAGAGTTTCTGAATCCAGAGTTTCTGCCTCCACGGCTTCTAAAACCAGCAGGAGTGAGGGTGGAGTGGGATTGTGGGATCTCAGACTGGGTTGGGATGGAAAGGACCTTAAAATTTATCCCATTTCACTCCCTGCCGTGGGCAGGGACACCTTCCACTATCCCTGCTTGCTCCCCTTACTGTCCAACCTGGCCTTGGACACTTCCAGGGAAGAATTTCTTCCCAATATCCAATTTAAACCAGACCAGATGTGAGACTCCCCACCTGGCCCAAGTGGTTTAGGATCAACCTAAAGAAGGAGTGCAGGGAGGGCTGGCTCAGAGGTTTCCACCTCTGTCCTGGACAGGAATGGTTGAAGAGCAGCTGGGTTGAAGCCCTCAGCTGGTGGCACTCCGTGGGTGACACTGGAGACATCCTTTGCCTCCTGCAGCATCTGCAGCACCCAGGGCTGGGGGAAAGCCCCACTGCAGCCCAGCCCCAGGACTCTGAGGGACTCTGGGTCACACCCAAAGCAAACACTGGAAGTTCCACAAAGGAAATCAGCCATGGAGGGTGGGACGTGGATTTTTAAAGTTTGGGTCTGTCAGGGCACTCGAAGAAAACAACACAAAGTTGGTGTTTCATTGCCTCTTGCTTCACTCTTTCACCTCAGCACTTTATTGATTCACCAGGACTTTCTAAATGCAGTTAATAGTGTTTTTTAATGTTTATGTCCGCAGTGCTTATGTTGATTAAGGAAAGGCTTCTTTTTAATATTGGCCTTTTCTTGCTCCTTCAGCTGGCAGGCAGCTCCCAGAAGCTTGTGCTGATTCTGATCAGATGCCTCAGACTTTCCACGTAGGACGCCAAATTAACATCCCTGCCTGCAGAAATGGCTGGGGATAAACACATGTATATCTAGGAAAAACAAATGCTAAGGAAAGGATACACAGAGCTGCGTGTGCAATAAAAATGCCTCTCTCCTTCTCCGTTAGAGCCCTGCCAAAATGTGAGATGGGGAGCAGGAGAGGGGGAAATGGGAGGGGGAGGATGCAGATCTTCCCTCAGTGCCCAGATCTGAGTGCCCATGGTGATGCCAAGGGGTTGGGGAAGGAGAAACTGTTGAGTAGGGCAAGGGGAGGAGGAAAAAGTGAGATCAATAAAATTCATCTCCGTGAAGGCTGATACCACACTCCTGCTTTTCCAAGGTAATAAATAAGGGGAAAGCTCCCAGAGCAGTGGTTAAAGCAGAGAGAATTGGCAGCCAGCATTCCCAACATCTGCTCCCTTTACAAACATATGTCTGTGAAACACAAGCGCTGCACGAGGCTCTCTGAAGGTCCCTGCTCAGGGAAGGGAGCTGGGAATTGCAGGGCAGGGTGGGATGGAGCCCACCCAGCTGCTCCGCACTCGCCTTTCCCTGGAAAAGGGCTGGCAAAGTCTCCAGGAGTTTGCCACGAGCTGCACCCAGGATGAAAGGTTGAACAGAGGTGAGCAAACAGGGCTTGGTGGAACCTGTTTGTTCCCCCTCTTGTGGCTTCTCCAGCAGCCTTTAGTGCCTCTCTGGCCTGACACTTGCATCTTGTCATCCCCAAATCCTGCCTCTGATCCGGGGACTCCATGAGGGGCTCATTGAAGGTGTCTCTCTGTGCAGCCTTGTCCCCAGTTTGCCACTGAGTGCTAAGCCAGACTCAGCAGGCTTGAGGATGAAAAGTTAGGAGTTAGGCAGGAGTTCAGAGCTCTCCTCTTCCTCCTCCTCCTCCTCCTCACACACTGGTTCTCCTGGCTCCCCAGGACGTGATAAAACTGATGCACACTCAGGGAATGTTCCTCATCCCAAGCTTGGCACCTGAAAGGGAATCTGCTATGGGAATGTGGAAGGCACCAAGGAGGCCTTGATTCCTGCCTTCAGAGCAGCAGCACATTGGGAAGGAGACAAAACTCAGCTGCAGACCCGTAAGGGCTCTTGCTGGAGCTGCTTCACCACCTTCAACCTCCTGCTGAAAGAAAAACTGCCTGGTTTTAGGGTAGGGCTCATCCCACTCTCCCAGAGCTTTCTCCCACTTCAAACTCCATCCCCAAAGCAGGTCTGGCTCTGGTGACACCCCCATTTGTGCCATTCCCCATCCCATAATGGCATCACAGACCCCAAAGGGACACTCCCTGCTCCTTGCTCAGATGCTCTCCATGGCACTGCCAGCACCCTGTCCCTGCCATGTCCCCAGGGCTCGGGTCGTGCCTCGGTCACATGCAGATGAGGAGCTCACAGTGTCCATGTGGCACCGTCCTCCCACAGCTTCAAAGCCAGCCCTGCATCCCCTTCCCTTCCCTTCCCTTCCCTTTGGAGCAGCAGGGACAAATTCCAGAGCTGAGGTTGCCATCTGGGTCCTGTCCATCTGTGCTGAGGCGCTCGAGCTGCAGCTGATGAAACGCGAGGGCCGGACTTGAATTTTCCAATATCTCAGAAACGTTTCCCTGAACTCTCCACTCGGTGATGTGCATTTAATAAAGGGTTTTTGGTCATGTTCTGTATTCACAGCAATGCTTGCAGAGGAGCAGGCTCTGCTTCCAGTTACTCTGGATTTCTAGAGGCCATTCCCCAATTTCTGCTGGTGGAAGGAGGAGAAGATGGTCTGTCATTTTAATTGCTGTTTGAAATACCATAAAGGAAAGTGGGTTTTCTGTCTGGTCGAGAAGCTGAGCTGTTGGCAGATGTTTCCAAAGGCCTCATTATAAATGCAAACAATACTGAGTTTTTGCACTCAGAAATTTGCCAGGGGATGCAGGAGAAAGCAATAAAACCCTGTTAGGTGATTCACAGGGCAGCCACCCAGGAGACCAAAAAAATATATATTTACCATCTGGTGCAATCAGACGCCTTCCAAAATCATCCAAGCCTTCTCATTTTCCTCAGAAATATCTACATGAGCAAGGGACAGAGGCATCCTTGGAGGCTGCCAGAGCAGGGCCAAATCAAGGACAAATTTGGAGGAACAAGTCTCTCCTTTCCCCTCCATATTCTGTTTCTAATTTCCACTAATCATGTACATGTTATTTTTAATTTTTCCTGTGTTGGGATTCAGCCTGTCATGAGGAAAAGGGCTGGTCCTTTTTCTCAGGGAACGAGGGCTCACTCTGGGCTATGTTTTAGGCCACACTGGTGACCTTTTGCCTTTTTGGGGAGAAATCAGGTCAATCTCTTTTGAGCACAGCAAAGTCCATGGAATCCCAGAATGGTTTGGGTTGGGAGGAACCTTAAAGATCATCCAGTTCCAACCATTTCCATGGGCAGGGACATTTTCCACTGTCCCAGGGTGCTCCAAGCCCTGTCCAACCTGGCCTTGGACACTGCCAGGGGTGAGGCAGCCACAGCAAATCTGGGCACCCTGTGCCCAACCTCACAGAGAAGGATTTCTCCCCAAGATCCCATCTAACCCAAATCTCTGTTAGTTGAAAGCCTTTAAGGGCTCCTTCAGACCACCTGATCCTCAGGCACTGCCATTTCCCTTACTGCAGAACAGTGACAGCTTAAAAACAAAGGGAAATATCTCCCTTTTGAAGAGGCAAAGCCATTTTTGGAGCGGCTCCTGGACACTTGGAGCTGTTAGGAGCAGGAAGGTGAGGGCAGCAGCAGCAGCAGCAGCAGCAGCTGGGTGTGCAGGAGCAGATGTTCTGCACAGGAACGTGTCAGGGCCATCCCAAGAGGAACATCTGCTTTGAGCAGGGCTGGGATGATCCTGATTCGTGTGGACAGCACCTCCTGCTCCACAGGGAAAGCTTCGCTGCACCCAGCACTGCTGGAGCAGAGCCAGGCCTGCAGCAGGTGTGGGCAGAGCTGGGGGCTCCCAGGACATGGATGAAGGAATGTTCCTGCCAAGAAGATTTCAAGGAGCACATTGTCTTAACAGGGATTAGTTTGGAGAAGGCTGCTCACCTTGGAGTACCCCAGGAGTGACAGGGAGCTGTGGTTTCCAACACCAGGGCCACACTGGATCTCCCTCTTCCCAGTTGTCACTCATATCCCACTTCCAAATTGTTCATTTTATCCCACTGCCCAACTGTCCATTATATCCCACTGTCCAACTGTCCATTTATCCCACTATCCAATTGTCCATTTTATCCCACTCCCCAAGTGTCGATTTTATCCCATTCCCCAATTGTCCATTTTATCCCACTCCCCAGTTGTCACTTATATCCCACTGCCCAATTATATATTTTATCTCACTGCCCAATTATCCATTATATCCCACTCCCCACCTGCCCATTTTATCCCACTCCCCAGTTGTCCATTTTATCCCATCCCAGGCCCATCAGCATTCCCAGTACCACAGCACCAGCTATGTCTCCTGCTGAAAACCCCGGAGCAGAGGACCCCACTGCAATGGCAGGCCAGGTGACAAAAGCCACGCTGAGGTGCCTCAGCTCCCTCCACCCAGAGCCTCCTCCATCAGCCCCTGCCCTTTCCAAGCACCCAGACAGCATTCCTCAGCCTCGTGGATGAAGGAAAAGGCTTTTCCAGAGGCTGTCTGCAGCCCAGATGCACTCAAGGGACAACTGGGCTCTTCTTTCCAGGAGCTCCTTTGATCTTGGACAGAACTTTATTATTATTTCTCCTTTTTTTTTTCTTTCTTCAGTCTGCGTTGCCATCTCGGGGAGATGCACAAGACGTGGGACATTTGGTTATCATAAAACAATGGTTTCAATTAGCTGAGCCCTCCTGCCCCCTTTTCAGTCCCCTGGCCTGCCTGTCACAGATGTTGTGATGGCATCTGGGGCACACGTTGGGAGCTGAAGAGGCTCTTGGTTCTCTTCCCTTTCTGTGCTGTCCATGGAAAACATGCTGCTTTAATACAACCCAAATTAAAGTGTCACTCACTCAAAGACCTGATCATTATGGATGGATTCTTTGGAGGCAGAAGCCAGGGGAGGGTCACAGAAAATGGTGTTATTTTGCTTTTTTTCTCTCCTTTCTCCTTTTTCCTTTCTTTTCCCCTCACTATTTGTGCCATGTCACAAAGGAGCTGGAAGATGCTGCAAGATGGCTCCAAAAATGGACAAAATGTGAGGAATTGCAGCTGGCCATGCCATGCCCACATTCCCAAGGGCAGCGTGGAGCCCAGGGATGGAATGCAGGATGCCAGAACAGCAGGACACGCTCCAGGCCATCCCCATGCAGGGTGCCCATCCCTGGAAAGCAGCTGGCTGCCTTTCTCCACTGGGTGTTATTTCTTGCAGAATCCACTTTTTTTTCTCTCCCTGTGTTTTTCTTGGCATTCAGGAATTCCCCTTTGCACCCCAGCGAGCAAACACTCCTATCAGTTATCCACGAGGCAGTTTCCTCTCCCTGCAAGTGAGGGCCGAGCTGCCATGAACCAACCTCCAGATGTTTCTCCTCTCCCTTCCCTTCTCCCACATTCTGCTCCACTGCAGGAATAAACTGAAGAGCTGGAACTGAGCTCTTGGATCCCAGATCCTTTTGTGGAAGCAGAGACTGCAGATTCCTGGAGATGCACTTCCAGTGCTTCCCAGTCCCTTGGAGGAGGAGGAAACATGTGGCAGGAAGGAGTGTGGATGAGGAGAGGAGATTCCTGAATTTCTGGTGGCTTTGCAGCACCTCCGTGATGCAATCACCATTCCACAGGCAGATTTTTAGACTGTGAGTCAGGTTGCATGGAAGTTTTGCAATCATCCCAGGAGCAGGGTGAATTTATATCTTCTTCCCACCAGAACACAGGGAAGGACACTCCAGCTCTGTTAAGAAGAGCTGGAAATTATGCAGAGAGGGATTCTCACAACAAATTAAACTGGGAGGACAATTCTCCTTGTCTGTGGAAACTGCACATTGATTTTTTTTTCCTTGTTCCCTCAATCAAAGAAGCCCTAGACTTGAATTAGCATTTAGAATAAAATTGGAGATATCTGGATCCAGCCCTAGATTTAATTCCAGCCTGCTCTGAATGCAAACTGGATTTAATGATACTCCTTTCTGAACACAGACACGTGAGTCCTGCTCTAATTCCATCGGTTTGCTCTGGACTTCAGAGGGAAAACATTTATTAAAAGGGAAGTTTCATGCTTGCAACAGGAGAGCAAAGCACAGCAGAAGCTGCTGGTCTCTGCTTGGATGTAAAGAATTTAATAACATTTTAGGATAAAATAAAAACATGGTCCTAAATTACTGCCTTGTGACTCTAATTAAACACATCCTAATAAGCAATGAGCAGGGTTTGTGTAGTTCTTTGCTTGTTGGGCTACCTAGAAAATGACTCTGTCCCCTCTGGTCCCTCATGATTTGGGGAGAGACTCCTGAGAAACCTATGGATGCTGCAGGGCAGGGAAACAGGGATTAAAACTCCCACATCTTTCAGCAGAGCAGAGCTCCAGGCTGCACATCCCCTTCAAGAAACCCCAATTCTCTCTGTCCATGCCCTCATTTATCCTCTCCTTTAGGGCAGCCCCCACAAATCCTGCTGTTTCTAGAGAAATATAAATCTAGAGCTTGTTCCTAACAATTTGCTATTCCTGAACAACTTTGGGTGCTTATCTTTTTCCTAAAGGATGGAATTAGGGGTTGAATGCCCTAATTTAAGGCACTGAGCTATTTTGGAACCAGGCTGGAAGGAGGAAATGTGACAATTCTAACAAATAAAAACAGAACCCCCAATGCAATGGGTGTGTGTGCTGTGTTTAATCACATCCACACACAGGATGTCCAGGGAATGTTTGCATAGCTGGAAAAATCCAAGGCTTTTTCTAGGAAATCATCTCCTCAAGGCACCAGCGATATGAAAAAGCTCCAGAGGTTTTCTGACGTGGACTGTGCTGAACCTGAAGGTTGGATAAAAATGAAAAATTGGCCTTTAATGGCCCGGCAAAATCTGAAGTGACATCCAAGCTTTCCACAGCAGGAGAGGGAAACACCACATCCTTCAGAGGTGGGAGAGCAGCGAGGGATGACGTGTTTAGAGAAACATCCCCGAGGCTGGCTCCTTTCCAGCACATTACTCGCAGCACAGGAATGCCTTAAACAGCTCTTGGAAAATGTATGTTGGAACCTGGAGCTCCATATGTCCTGTGTCACCACCTTTGGGATGCATGGCCGCCATCCCAAAAGGCACAGCAGCACTGGGAACATGCTCACTGCTCATCCTGAGCACCTCCACCCTCCTCCTGCCCCTCTGGGGTGTTTTATCCCAAAATTCCCAGTGCAATCCCAACTGCTCTGCCTGTGACAGCAGCGAGGCACAGGTGGGAATTCGTGCCTGAGGGAAACCTGCAGTTCATCAACTCTGTCCTAATCCTGCTGCAACAGGGAATAATCTGGGCTATTCCAACAAAACAATGCCAGTGGAAGACCTGAAATGAAGGAGCACAGACCCTGGAGGGGGTTGTGGGTGCAGCACAGGGACAGGGTTGGGCTCCTGCAGTCCCGGCATTGGCACCTCGGGAATCTCGGAGTGAGGGTCCAGATTCCCTTTTCCCTGCTGGTCAGTCCTGTTAAATAACAAACCCTTTGCCTCCGTGGCTTCTCGGTTTCATTGCTTCCAGGTACTGGCGGGGTCAGCTCAGGCCAAGCAAGTGGTGCTGGTTAAGATCTGGCAGGGTCCGAGCAGCCGGAGTGAGGGACAGCCAGACCCAGTTCCTGGTGGGAATGTGTCTGTCTGGGTCAGGATGGGACCTGCTCACCCTGCCCTGCTCCAGGAAGCCTCAGCACAGAGTTATTCTTCTTTCTTCTCTTCTTTTATTCCTCCTTCTCTGTGCTGAGGTTCACTGGAGTGCTGGGAATGTCCAGAGCCAGCAGAAAAAATGGGTTTGTGTTCCCAAATCCATCCCATGGGATGGATCTGCTCTGGGGAGAGGGGTCCCCCACCAGCCAGCCAGGTTTTCATCCCAAATCCTGGGGAGAATTTGGGCTTGGGCATTTGGACTTTATGATCTGAGATGTCTTTTCCAACATTAATAATTCTATGATGTTGCTCCCTGTTATTAAACAAGAGCCTCATGTTGAGAAATCCCGGATAAAGTCAAGGAGATGCTTATCCAGGCAGTGAGATAAAAGTCCCTTCCACACTTACAGCTCCTGCAGTTATCTGGGGCTGCTGCAGAGCTCGAAACAACTTCAAATAGTCAGAATTACAGTTGCCTTTACGAGTTATTTTTCTGTTTCTTCACTGCAGAAATAAATCCCTTTGTTCTGTCAGATAAAAATGTGCCAGAAGAGACAGTCCTTAATACAAACACAACGGCTGATTATTCCTTAAAATAAACAAAAAAGAGATGTGAAGAAAATAAATGGAGTTTTTTAAGGATAAATCTGAACCTCTTGTGCATTCCAGGTGGCAGCAGGGGGTCGTGGCCCTTTAGGGCACAGTTTTTGCTTGGGGTGTCCAGCTCAGTGGGAATGGAGTGGGATTGCTGACCCCCAGGACTGGATTTGGGCTCTGATTTCCCAGTCAAGGGTGGATTAATCCTGACCCAGTGCCCAGAGCACAGAGCTGGGAATAGGTCATGCTGTCTGCAGGAGCCTTTTGGCTGACGTGGCCAAAGGTCAGAGGTTGTGACATTAAAGCTGCCAGGAATTCTCCATCAGGGACTTCTTTTAGTTCTTTATTTCTCAGCCCAAAGTAAAAATTCTGGCAGAAAATTTTGTCCTGTACCTTTGCTCCCTTTCTCCTTTATCATCCTTTATTTTTTCCCCCCCATCACTGCAACAAAGAGCTCTTTCCACCAGGAAAAGAACAACGGAAAAATTATGGTGAGAGAAAAATGAAGGAAATTTGGTTTCTCCCCAGTGCCATGTTGGATCTGTGGCAGCAATTAAAGTGGCAACTCCCAAAGAACCTGTGGCATTACTTTCCAAGGAATTTAAATGCCAAATTCCCTCAAATACCTGAGGAAAGCATGGCCCAGGTGCCTGTGGAACAAGAAGTAACCCTGAGCTTTTCCCAGCTCTCCTGCCTTTCATGTCAGCTCAAGGGTTAAGGGAGTCTTTAACTTCTCTCCTCCGGATTGAGCCTCAATTTTCCATTTCATCTCCATCCCCAGAACTCCTATTGATGGCAATATCCTGTTCGGGGCTTTTCCTTCCTTTTGATGTTTGATTTTCTCCTGCTGGCTGTGTGCTTGTACACAGAGGCTGATCAGAGGAGCTGACATTTATTTGAACAAGGGACCAGAGGGAGCGGGATGTTTTGTCTCGCTCAACACGCCCTGCTCGGGGAGAGGAGGGAGCTGTCACCAGATTCCAGCTTGTCCCACGTGGAATCTGCAGTTCCTGGGCTGTTAATTGCAGGGAAGGGATCCTGCCTGGGCTGCTGAGGGAGGGGAAGCCTGGCTGAGGTGTGGGGAGGGCAGGGAGCTGGGGTGGGATGCCAGCCACGTTCCCATCCCGTGGCAGCTCCCGGGCACTGAACACGCTGTGGCCAGCTGGGGCTGCTCCCGTGGCAGGGCGGTGACAGCTGCAGACTGCCACGTTTCTTGGCTGCCTCCTGAAATCCTCCTTCCCTAAAAACACCAGGATGGGCACTCCACATCCAGCTCACAGCTGCTTCTGCTCCAAACGTTGTTTTGGTGCCCCTTGGATGAGGATGAGAAGTTGGATTTGCTACGTGCTCTTCCTACAGATCATTCCTGAATAAATAATGCTCCTTTCCCCATTGCAAAGGCGCAGCAAAAATGCCATAAAAATACCTCACAAAATCAGTATTGCTGTTGGAGCACCTGAACGCCATGAGCTGCATCCAGGCAGAAAAAATTGGCCGTGAAAATCTTCCCTAAATTTTTTCATAGTTCTTGATACAACTGTCGCCAAGTCCAGGGCTTGGAATTCAAAATCTGGGTCCAGATTTCCTTTGGCAGTGACTTCTCCAACTTAGGATGGGCTGACACAACTGGGGAATGAAGGCATGGATTGAAGTCCGAGACAGTTTGGCCTCAGCTCAGAATCCACAAGTTCAAGCCTTGTCTTTGCAAATAATTCCTGCTGCCGAGGCTGCTCGGACTCCTTTCCTCTGAGGAAGGGTTGGGGTCTGGGAAAGGGCAGCTCCAGGAGCTCCTGCACCCACTGGGTGTTGGGTTTATTGCTGGAGCAGCTGACCCCACCTTCCCTGAGCTCAGAGTGATTTAACAACCAGAAACTGCTCTGGTTTTTGGGAATAACTCCGACCACAGAGAGCACCGTGGTTTTTCCGTGCCCTTCACCTCACCAGGAAAAAATGCAAACCCCACCAAGAACAACTGAGGTCTGCACTTTTCCCAATCCCCAGAGCATTTTGCCCAGTGGCTGGAATGTTTCTGATGTGGCATTTCCTACCATGCTGTTGGGCTGGTAGCTGCAGGAACCCGGCTCAGGAGCAGGGCTGGTGGCACTGGGCAGACTCTGTCCATGAGGGAATTCCCCATCCAGTGCTTCACAGATGGGAAATTATCCATGGGACAGGAGTAGGGGGACACAACCACAGTCCTGGAGGGCAGATCTGGCACCTTCAGGCAGCCACTGCTTGTTTTTATAAATATTTTGTAATTTTTTATAAACTACCAAGCTTATCACTCTATCCTAAACCTTTTCCTTGTTAAGCTCACACCCTACAATCAATAAGTCAGCACATCTCCAAGGATTTGGGATTCCCCAGCAGGAAACAGGGCAGATCAATAATAATTAGATCACTTTGAAACCAGTTACTTCTCTCTCTTGATCAGCACAGAACACTGTCTGTCACAGCAGACATGAATGAAAAGATGATGGTGATGATAATGAAAATAATAATAATAATATTAATAACAATTGGTGAGATAATAAATTGCTATGCAAATCTGCCAGCCAGCAGGAAAGCATTTCCCCGGCCTCTCTCCATATTATAGGGCTTAATTAATACAATCTATGGACAAACATGTATTTTATTTCCAGAATGGGAGTTGTAATTTCCTGAGGCTTGGAAACCCAGATGGTTTTGAGTTTAGAATATATCAGGATTTGTTTTTAAAGAGTATTTCAGTAAAGGTTGGACGGGGAGGGGGGAGTGGGGTGTCTTTTATTTTGTTCAAAGTTTAATTTGTGTGCCTTCAGCTGAAGTTCAGAGCTTCCAATGGGAGCAGGAATAGGGAAGGGCTCAAATATGCAGACAGCCACAGGACAATAGCTGTGGGAAGCCTTGTCTGCCTTTGAAATGAGCTGTCATCCAAGGAACTGGGATGGTCCCGGACTAGGAGAAGCCTGGGATGCTGACAGGGAAAGGGAGCAGGGATCATGGCCTTGGAAAACCAGACACAGCTCCCAAAATAACCCTGGCCTTGTGGCACCAGCCTGGTGTGGCACTGGGAGGGTCCCCAGGCTGCCTTTGAATGATACCCTTGAGATGAAAGTTAGAGGGAGCCTGGGGTTACTCATTCCCAGGCAGAATAAAGATCCATTTCTTCTCTTTCCTTCTTTTTCCCTGGGTTTCTCTGCCTTGGAAGGGCTGGAATTGTGACTCACATCTAAAGCACATTAAACCCTTCTCTGTGGGCCTGTGGATGGAGGAATCATTAAGGGCTTGAAGACATCTCAGGCACAAAAGTCAGCACACACTGAGTCATTCCATGCTCCTGAGCTCTGGATGAAAAGCACTTTGTGCTGTCTC
Source organism: Hypocryptadius cinnamomeus (assembly GCA_013400635.1). NCBI lineage: Eukaryota > Metazoa > Chordata > Aves > Passeriformes > Zosteropidae > Hypocryptadius > Hypocryptadius cinnamomeus. The sequence goes on along the minus strand of VYZP01011577.1, from coordinate 4,294 downwards.
CTTACCCCTCTTTCCCAGCCACTTTTGGAAAGCTTGGGATTCTCATTAGGGTTTTGCAGTCCCACCACCTCCACAGAGCTCAGGAAGCTTTATTCCAGATGTGCAGTGCCAGCCTCTTCCTGGTGCTGCTTCCACGCTCAGGGGATGGAGCACTTCTCAAAAAGGAAGAGCCAGCAAGGCCAACTGAACAGAAGATTTGAAAAAGCACAGAATTCCTCATTTTTCCTCTTATCCTGTCATTTTTTTAATACCACTGATCAGGACAGCAATTGCAAATCAGCTCTTCTAACAGGACCAAAAAGCTCTGATTTTCTCCTTCTAACCCTTTTAGGAATTAATATAAATTTAATTCCATCTCAATTAGTGTCTCACTTTATTTCCCTTTGTTTAGTTCACCAGATCAGAGAGTCACCATTTGATAAACTGCTTTTTGCAGTGCTGAGCAACCCCCAGCAGCCCCTGCCTGGCCAAATCAGGATCTCCTGCAGGAGAAATCGATTGTGGCAGAAGCAATTTCGTACCCAAACACTCCAGACCCTGCTTTTCTGTACACCTACTCACACGCCACTGTTTGTTCTTCATGGAGCCCAAAGAATTTCAGCCAGATTAACCCTGGAGATCGACAGCGTGGTTGAGAGGCCAATAATTGTGGAGTTTGTAACCAAAGCCAGGGCTGAGAGCTGCAGAACCACTCACCAGGATTGTCAGGGGATGGAAAACGCAGCCTCAACTCGGCTCTGCTCAACAACTTTAAATAATGGGGCAATTAAATGACCTAATTTCCCAATCACAGTGAATACCAGTGAGAATTGCACTGGAGATGTGGCCTCAAAGCGTCCCCAGATCAAGGTTTTTGTGCTGTCACAGCCACCTGGAACACAGCTGATTGGGATCCTGATGGTTTTCCACAAGCAGAGTAAATTGCTCTTAGGCTAAGCCTAAAAAATGTGTCCTGCCAGCAGCAGTTCAAGGCCAGGCTGCAAACTGGGTTTATCCTTAGGATGGCTGGGACTGGGAAAAGCTGAGCTCCAAGTGGAAAGGCTCAGCTGCCACATGGAGTCTCTTGGGGCATCTGTCCTGTGTGAAGCCTGTCCCTTCAGAGGGTTGGGTGGATGCTGGGGAAGAAATTCCACAGGCAGCTGGAAGTTCTGGGCTCGGGGAGTTTTAAGCTACACAAATGGTCTGAAAGGCAGCAGGGTCTTCTCTGTGAGAACAGCAACCCCCAGCCTTCAAAAGTCATGAGATGGCTCAAAAGATCCCATTTAATATCAGTGTTGTCCCACCTTGAAAAGCTTCCAGCTCCCAGCTCCAGCTCTTCTATGATTCCATGATTAAATTCCACCTCAATGCTCCCATCTCTTCCCATGAATTGAGCCTCTTGCCCAGAAGGGTTTCATTAACAACCAGCAGAATTCTCCTCAGTTCTGCAAAATTCAAGAGCTGTCAGTTCTCATGAGATGGCTCAAAATATCCCATTTAATATCAGTGTTGTCCCACCTTAAAAATCTTCCAGCTCCCAGATTCACCTCTTCTATGATTCCATGATTAAATTCCATCTCTACAGGTCCCATTTGCTCTGGGAGCCACTGGGGGCCACCAGGAAAGCACCAAATATCCCAAGACTGCTGATAAATTGAGGAGTGGCCATGAGAACTCCATCCATCGGAATCAACTGACCAGATTTTTGGGAAGTGATGTCAATCCCTCCATACCTTGGTCCTCTAAATTGGGACCTAAAACCAGAGGAGGCTGTTGCTGTCTAGACAGATTTTAATCAAGAGCTCATTCTTTTCCCTCCTGCTATTTAGCATGGAAGTGCCATGGCTGGAATCATCTTCCAAATGCAGGAGAGACCTCTTGGAATTGCAGGGAGGAGGCACTACCATATCATTATCCTGCTCCAAAGAGCCTGGATAAAAATATCCCACATATCCATGCAGGCTTCAGTGGCCAGAGGGGCAGCAGCCACCAGCTCAAAGGGATTTTAATTTGGGATAAGCAATCACCTGGAATACTGGGGTTTTCAAATCTCTGTTGTGGATTCCTGGCTGAGATTTGGGCTCCCAACTTCTCCTCTGGGGAACCATTCTCAAAGTCCATTGGATGGGGTGGGACATTCCAGGTGAAGGAGGTGATGTGTTTTTGGAGTGGGAAGGAGCAGCAGCCACGAAACCACACAGAAAACATTGCCCAGAGAATTTGTGGCTGCCCCATCCCTGGAATTGTCCAAGGCCACGTTGGAGCAACCTGGGATAGTGGAAGGTGTCTCTGCCCAGAGGGTGGGACTGCATGAGTTTAAGGTTCTTCCCAACCCAAACCACTCCATGATCCCACAATTCCAGAGGTGATTTTGGGGACTGTTGTGTGCGTGTCCATGCCCTGAGGTTGTTTCCTGCTCCCTCCCAGTGCCAGAGGGAAGGAAGATGTCCAACAGCTCCATTCCTGCTCCTCTTTCCAGCCAATGTCATCTTCCTTCTGCTCATGTTCAGCTCAGGAGCCTCAGACCATGAGCTCATTTGGCTTCTCGGAGCAGAGGCAGAAGCCAAAGAGAAAAAAGGGAAAAAAAAAAAAAAAAGGAAAAAAAACCAGAGCAAATAAGCTCCCTGTTTTCCAGGGGCCAGGATGGCACCAGCTCCTTTTCCATCCAGTCCCTTTGGCACTGCAATCCTGTATTTTTTGGGATCACTCCCTGCTCTGAGTTTTCCGTTTGTGGCTCACCATGCTCAGGACACTTTTCATGCACTCCTGGTCCCCTCTGGAGGACACAAAACTCAGGAATGGGAATATTGCAACTCTGGGAGGCCTCTCCTCTCCACTCTCCAGAGAAACATCGCATTGGGTGAGGCGGGAGAGCCTGGGAATCTCCCCCAGCATCTCTTCCAGGATGAAGTGTGTAAAGAAGCCATAAAAGCCCCTCTCCAGTCCTCCCACTGCTTTTTCCACCCACTTCATATCCAGGAGCTTCTTCCAAATGCTCCAACCCCCAAAAAATCCCATGGGAAGGGAGAAGCTCCTGGGAAAATTATGCTGAAATAGCAAAGCCCAGGAAGAAACAGGTTTTTAATTTTTTTTTTTTTTTGTGTGTGGTGGGTTTTTCTGGTGATTTTTATTTACCAAATGTTGAATAAACCCAAAGCATTTCTATGGACATATTAAAAAATATTTTCACCTTTCAGCATCAATCCCAACTCCAGCTTCTCATTCCAAATGAAACGGGAATGGAGAAATCCCCCAGGACAGGAAAACTTTACTCTTTTCTGCTCCTTCTCCCAAAACCTGCTGAACACCTTAACATAAAGTCAATTTTCTGATAGAAAAATAAACCCTGGAAAAGCCATTGGGAGGATTGGCTTGAAGGTGTGTGTATGGATTCTGAGGAATTGATAAGGGAGGGCTTTGGCCTCGCTGCAGGCCATTAGAACATGAGAATTTGTCAGATTTGGAGCACACAGGATGTTTAATTCTCTCCTGGGACAGCTGTGCTAAAAAATGGGGCTGAGAAAAATAATTAATGAAGATCCTGGTACCAAGGGAAGCTCCCAGTGGATTCCTGGACTCACCAGTGCCATGCCAGAGTTCTCTCTCTGCTGGTTCTATGAGATGGGCAAAATACAAAATTAATGTGGGTGAAGGAGAGGAAAATGATGAGAAGCTCCAAAACCAGGGCTATTTTTGTACCCTAGGGAACACACAAAAAATATAATTTATTTCTCTCCCCAGACCAAGGCACCTTCCCTCATGTTTGCAAACCTCTCCAATGCTCCCATCTCCCCCCAGGAACTGAGCCTCATGCCCAGAAGGGTTTCATTAACAACCAGCAGAATTCTCCTCAGTTCTGCAAAATTTGAGAGCTGTCAGTTCCCAGCACTGGGAAAACATCAGGCTTCCCATGGCTCTTTGTTGTAGGCTCATTGGAAGCTAATGGCCATTCATGAACTCCCAGTGTTGCAACACAACCCCTTTTTTTTTTCTTTTTCTTTTCTTTTTTTTTTTCCAGGATGATTTAAGAAAAAGAGGAAAAGAAAAAAAAAGAAGAAAGGCTTTTAGCAGAGACATTTCAACAATTCCTTTAATGGCTACAGAAACAGGACCAAAATCAAACAGCAACAGATGTAATTAGACTTTAGCCTAAAAAATCCCCCACATGTTGAATGATTTCCATGGGGACTTTTGGGCACACTGACTGGCACAATTCTTTGGAGTGTGTCCTTCAGGAGGGAGCAAATTCCTTCCCCACCTGGTTGCTGGGTTTTCCTCCTCGCTGAGGAACTCCCATCCTCAGTGCTGACTTAAG